>CM041781.1:149592686-149613654 GCA_023374045.1 Limonium bicolor | reverse complement strand
AAGACCACCAATCTCTTCCTCTCATCAAGCTCTTCATTCCTATCTTCTTAAAACTCCAAGAGCTCCATTTCGGTGCCAAGGTGTTCCACCATTGAAGGAGCTTGAGCTTGTATTTTTACATATTGTGATCTCCTTTGCTTCTAGGTAAGGAATCTCAAAGAAAAATCAAGTTTCCTCCTTGTTTTTGTCATGTCCGAAAATACCCTTGATATAGCTCTTGGTGTGACTTTGTTCTAGCTTCATTTCAACTCTTCATGGACTAGGTGGAGTCCTCTCTTGTTATATATCCAAACTCCCTTCAAAGATCAAGGTAAAATAACTACATTAATGTTTTTGAAACAATGTCAAATTCGGGTTTACAATGAGATGAAGCTCAAAGCTTGAATACTCATTATGGTGTTTGTATATTGTCTAGAACTTGACAAGGAACCAAAATACCACGGTTTTGTAAGGAATCAAGAAGGAAGTGTTTTGGGAAAAAGAGGTAAATCTACTAACTTAAATGTTGTTTTAATGCCTTAGGAGAAATGAGCTTATAAATGCTTATTAAACTACCTAAAGAGCAAATGGTGAATGACTTAATAAGTGTTCTCAAGAGGACTAGTAAAGGGCATATGTGTGTTGAGTGTATTGCAGGTTAAAGGCATATATATTGTGGAAATTCAGTGTTTATGATTTAAGCACTTTAAGGGCCTAAGAGCCATGCATTTTAAGGGCCTAAGTGCCATGCAATTTAAATATGCACTATATTTAATGTGGTGTAAATTGGTTGAATTGTGTAGAGAGTGTTCTTGGTGATTTAGATGTTCTTGTGTGTTTAAAGGAGAAGTAAAGTGTTAGGCTTAGTAATGTTCTAGGGGAACCCATGTCAAAATTAGGTAGAAGCAAGAAGTCTAAGGTTCTAAGGTTTGGTGAGTTAGAAAACTTAGGAAATGAATGAGGGTTCATGATGTTTTAAAGGAATTTTGATGACTAAGAGTATCTAGAGTGTAATAAGGACTTAGGCTGATCTTGAGATTTAGTAGGTACCAAAGTCACTTTGGACTTAGGTAAATACTAGGCAAACTTGTGTAATGAGGAGAGTGTACACTAGGAGAGTTTCAAGAAGGATAAAGGAAAGGTGAGAATGTAGTATTTGAGATTATGAACTTAGTCAAGTTAAAAACTTTGGGAATATGTAGTATATAAAAATAAGAGAATTGGAAAACTAGGAGAAATGATTGTGAGATGGTGTTGGGAATGATGTTAGTTAAGGAGAAAGCATTTTGGATAGTAGTTATCATAGGTATGAAACACACTTGGAAAACTAGGAGAAAATATGTAAGTGTAGGATTTTGTGAATGGATAAGTAAAGGCTTAAGGAATGAAAATGAGTTTATGAGTGTTTAAGGGTGTCTTGAGTTGTGTTTAAAGTGCCCAAATGAGGTTAGGGAGTACTAGGTTATATGGGATGAAGTTTGGAGTTGAATGTAAAAAGGAAAACATAGATTGGGGCCGACCGGACTTGCGACCGGACTTGCAAGCTCGGTCGGGACCTGTTTACCCTGCGAGAATTAGCTTCTGGAATGGACCGGGCATAGGACCGGACATGGACAAGTCCGGTCGGGCTAAATTTACAAAGAGAATAAACTCTCTAGAATGGACCGGACATAGGACCGGACTTACAAGTCCGGTCGGAGTAGAAAATTTTGTACGGATTGAGTTACTGGAATCGACCGGACATGGGACCGACTTGACAAGTCCGGTCGGGCTGAATTTCCGAAGGGGAGAAACTCTCTGAATCGACCGGACATGGACAAGTCCGGTCGGCAAGTCCGGTCGACCTAAACTTGTAAAAAAAAAAAACAGAAAAGAATGTTACTTATGTAGTTAACCCTAGGGTGTATAATGAAGGTAACCTAGGGTGAGGTAGACGTTAAATCATGTCATACAATCATGTTGAATACTTAGTAAGTGTGAAGTTAAATAAATAATTAACCGACATTACTAATGTGTTTAGGATTCTCTCAAGGTGGAAACGAAACAAGGCAAGGACCAAGGTATGGTTTTCTTGCAGTCTGTTGCCTACCGGTTTACACCGGCTGGGTGTGGTTGTTTTTCTGAGTGTTACGACCTTATAAGATTAAGGCATGAAAAGAGTTACAGTTGTTATACATTATGATGTTGTAAGGTTATGACTCCTTTCCCTTGGTTGTCTAACAAGACCTAAATGTTTGCTTGTATGTGACTTAACAAAATATTGTGTGATCACTAACAAGTGCTAACCGGGGGAGTGAGGAGTCCGGTTGTTCCGGCCACGCGTGTGATGGATGGGGGTCGATATCATATCCGGTTCGGCTCTCTTGGTGTATGTATAGGTGGTATTCCAATTTGGGTTCTACCTTCCCTTAGCTTATCCAAGCTAGTTACTGACTCACGTCGGGCCATAGGGGCATACGTATGTTATTTCGGTGTGCTTGGGATTACTATATCCGACACGCCTTTGGTATAAGTTAACCGTTCTATATAACCAGACGGTAACGAGGATGGTAACGAGCTTAACATGGAATTGGTAAAATCCCTAGGCTCTCATGGTATACTAACTATGGTGGAAGGTTCCTTGTGAGAACCGATTTTGTGGTGTTATGTATTGATGTTGTGATGCTATGCAATTTCCTTGCTATGCTATGGTATTATATATATATGTTGGATGTTCTAAAATGAATGCCATGTTATTATGACAATTGGTTGCGCGTATCCCGGTAGTCGATGGGCTGCGCCGTTAGCCATACCAGCAAAGGGCTGACCCCCTCGGGGGCTCCATATTTTTATTGCAGGATGAGGATCGAAGAGGCAGAGTGGCTCTAGGTCCTAGTTGTTGATGTACTTTTGGACATGTTGGTAGTGGAGCCCGGGATGCGCCTGTGCTCCCGAGGCGTTACATTTTGATACTGTGGTTTAACAGTGGTGGGTGATTATGGTTTAAAGGTGTGTTGTAAATTAAATACTCGGTATGGTTGGTTATGTTTATATATGGATGTTAGATACTATGCTCGGGAGTCTGATCATCAGACCGATACTCTTGTATTATTCTGCCTAGTTAACCACGTGGGTGGTTAATGGCGTTGTAACACCAAAGCGTTAGTTATTATTTGGCCGGTTATTTCCGTTGCGATTTCGGTAGATGATAGGAGCGTTGTAGGGGTGTTACAAAAAAAGTGGTATCAGAGCGAAGTATCGCTCTGATGACTAGAATACCGAGCTTAGGAATATACCGAGTTAGGAAACCTAGCTACAGTTACTTAAGTGGACAGACTTGGAAAGGTTAACCACTAACTAAGTGTGGAATTACCTGGTTGTCGGGAAGATGCTATAAACCCTGGACCGATAAGTGTGCAAGCATAATGCTAATGAAATGTTCATATGAATTCAGATGGCAGGTAGACCACGAGGGAGAGGCCGCGGGCGCGGTACTGGAGATTTGGGTAACCAGGGCGATGATACTGCGGCACAGACTATGGCTGAGGCAGTTGCAGCCGCCGTAGCCCAGTTGGTACCCGATCTAGTTGCTGCTATTCAGCAAGGGCAACAGCCCGGAGTTCAGCCACCACCCCCACCGCCACGAGAGACCAATTGGGTCAAGGCGTTGCTGATCTTAGACCGCCATCATTCAATGGGGAGACGATCATGAGGCGTCATCTCGAAGAGACGCTCGAAACTGGAGGCGTACATCTCCGAATTGGAGACCGCCTACGAGACCTTGGCAGTACCTGCTGAAGCTAGGTCCGTCTTGCCGCCTACTACTTGAAGGGTACGGCGCAGAGTTGGTGGAAGTTTGGTGAAGGAGGACAGGATGGCTGATCCTGATTTGGTTGGAGGGAGTACACGGCTCTAATGCGAGCAAGTACTACCCGGTACATGTGCAGGAGGCAAAGCGCCTCGAGCTTGATAGTCTGAGGCAGGGAGATAAGATGTCGGTTGATGACTACTACACGCATTCACCGGCTTATCCACTGTTACCAGACCTTGGGTACTCGAACCGGGTGTTGGTGAACCGGTTCTACAATGGACTAAGCCACCGTCTCCGCTATGGGATGGGGCCAGCTGAGTATACTACCTTGCAGGTAAATAGAGTACCTTATTGTGAATCAATTTATACCATGAGTGAATGTTAATGTGAGTTGGTAAGTTGTTTTGCGGGGCATGACTGACATCCTAAATACAGGAGTGCTATCATGCCGCTGCTAAGGTTGAGAATTACCGTCCGTCTGAGGGACGAGGAAAATGCGCACAAGCGCAAGGCCACCAACGAGGGCCAGAATCAGCAAGGGTATGGGGAGGAAAGAAGAAGAAAAACCTACCCTCAGCCCCAGAAGGGCCAGTACCAGGGTGACAAGGGCCAAGCCCAGACCACCACAGCCGATGAGCCACTGAAGCTCACGTATGCGTACGCGGCGAAGCCTCTACGCTCCTACCCGCCTAAGGGTAATTACTTAACCATGTGTATCTAGTTGAGGTGTGTGTTGTTAAGATGGAAAGTGAGTATTGATGTGTGTTGTTATAGCAGCTAGCGCGGGTTCTGGACCGGAGCGCCACTTTTACTGTAAGTGGTGCAATGGAGACCACCCCGGCAAAGACTGCAAGGGAATGATGTGAGGTGCCGTCACTGCCAGAAGATGGGGCACCGTGAGTTTGAGTGTTGGACGAATCCCAATGGCAGAAATATAAGCCAAAGGGCAGTGGAAGGGTAACACTACCACGACCACTGAAGGCCCGAAGGCGATTACTCAGCAGACTTCTGACAAGAAGTACACTGAATCCCAGAAGGGGAAGGCTACGGGTCCGGCAAGGCCACCTGAATGTGGTGGACCGGTCTGAGGCACAGGATCCTCTTCGAGACCAGGTACCGCCTAAACTGATAAATGAAAAAGTGATTGCTTACCGCATTTCATGCATGAGTGTTAGCAAGTCTAAGGGTATAAACATATAAGTAAAGAGTTAGAATATAATGTGGAAAAACCTAAAATTAGAAATTTGAAACTTAGGAACCTTCAATATCTGCTATCCAATCCCGCCCACACCAAACCCTGAAGAAACCACCATCAACATCACCGACTTTCCATTGGAGCAATGTCAGGTTATCCAACCAGGTATGATACTTCTAAATGGATACCTGACACCGGAAGCACAAATCCACATCATCAGACGATGCGACGAAACTTGGAGCAAAACCAGGAGGGTTCTACACACCCGAATACCCGAACGGAGCAAGGATGCAATTGAAGATGATGTGCATGGGTAAGGACTGGAACCTTACACCAAGTCATATCAAGAAGTTCGAGCTGAAGATGGAGCAACAGTATCAAGTATACCAGAGGAGTTCCATGCGGTCGTTAACCACGCCGTGGGAATTGCTCAGCAAGTTGAAACGGAATCAATTCCAAGTGTGAAAGCAGATTATGCATTGTAAACTTCTACCAGAAAGGTGGACGGTTAGGTATGCACCAAGATAAGGACGAGTCACCCGAGTCTCTAAGTAAGGGAGTACCCGTGGTGTCTTGGTCCATGGTGATACCGCAGTGTTTGTGTATGGCGAGCAGAAGCGTGCTGACCTCGCAAAGAAGCTACTGCTAAAATCGGGAGATGTACTAATCATGGGTGGACAATCAAGGATGCTCACATGGCATCAGGAAGATCAAACTGAATACCGCACCGTCGGCAGTGATCAATGCCACACACATGAAACCCGGACGTTTGAATTTGACCTTCAGGCAGTTTTAAGCCTTGTATAATTAAGTGGTAAACCAGTATGTATTAAGGATATTGTAAGTGTGAATCATGGCGACAGTGTAAGCCAATGAATGTTGTAAAAAGAGTGTGTTAATGAATAAAGTGGAGTTGTTTGAAGCATATAAACGTGTTGTTACCCAATATATTAGTTTGCCAATGAATTAGGCTGTGCACTCGGAACGGGAGGTATACTGAGTGTCTGCAATAAGGCAGAAGCCGGCAAGAGCGGCACAATCCTCACCGGTACCTTTCCAGTGAATGGCGTGGACGCATCGATCTTGTTCGACTCTGGAGCCTCACACACATTCATTTCGCTATCATTTGCGAAGAGGCTGGGGTTAGACGGTGAAGAGATGCCAGACTTTGTGGTCACTCTCCCGTCGAAAGAGCGGATCAGATGTACCCGCTACTACCGAGATGCTATGTTCGAATCATGGATGAGGAGTTTCCGATCGACTTGATAGAGTTCGACGGACTGGGTTTTGATGTGATTGTCGGGATGAACTGGTTGGAGCGGTACAAGGGTAGAATCCTATGTGCCGAGCATCGACTGCTTCTTAGGAGTCCATCTGGGGTTACTATATCATACCGCCAGAGGCCCAGGGAGCCTTCGACACAGATCATCACCGCCATGGCCATGTATCGTGAGTTGCGACGAGGGAATGATGTATACCTCTGCTATGTCCAGGACATAGAGAGAGACCCTGAGTTTAGCCCAGATGTGCCGGTAGTGTCGGAGTTTCCTGATGTATTTCCTAAGGAACTGCCGGGCATGCCGCCAGCACGAGAGGTTGAGTTTGAGATTGATCTAGTTCCGGGCACCGGACCCATTGCGAAAGCACCTTACCGTATGGCTCCAGCAGAGATGACAGAGCTCAAGGAGCAGCTGAGAGACCTACTCGACAAGGGCTTTATCCGCCCTAGTGTTCACCATGGGGAGCGCGGTCCTCTTCGTGAAGAAGAAGGACGGTAGCCTCCGCCTATGTATTGATTATCGGGAGCTGAATGCTGTTACGGTGAAGAACCGTTACCCCTTACCACGCATCGACGATCTATTTGATCAGCTGAGGGGAGCATCAGTATTCTCCAAGATAGACCTACGTTCCGGATACCACCAGATTGCCATCCGTGACAGTGATATCGAAAAGACAGCCTTCAGAACTAGGTATGGGCATTATGAGTTCACAGTTATGCCGTTTGGCTTGTCAAATGCACCAGCAAAGTTCATGGACTTAATGAACCGTTTGTTCCAAGATCAGTTGGACAAATCAGTGGTAGTCTTCATCGATGATACTTGTGTATTCGAAATCGAGAGGTGAGCATGAAAGCCACCTGAGAGATGTATTGCAGACATTGAGAAAGAATCAGCTGTATGCTAAATTTTCTAAGTGTGAATTTTGGTTGAACCAAGTATCATTCCTTGGACATGTGATTTCTGAGGCCGGGATCGCTGTTGATCCGGCAAAGATAGATGCAGTGCGCACCTGGCCTAGGCCGAAGACAGTTACCGACATCAGGAGCTTCCTCGGTCTGGCAGGTTACTATAGGAGATTTGTGAAGGACTTCTCCAGTGTCTCGAAGCCGATGACTTCCTTGATGAAAAAAGGATGCACCATTCGAGTGGACAGTCGACTGTGAGAGAGCTTTCACGAGTCTCAAGGATGCTCTGACATCTGCACCGTTCTGACATTACCAGACGGTCCAGATGGTTTTGAGGTCTATTGCGACGCATCAGGCAGGGGTATGGGTGTGTGTGATGCAACACGGGAAGGTCGTGGCTTACGCCTCCCGACAGCTGAAGAAGCATGAGGAGAACTACCCTACCCACGACTTAGATTGGGGGCCATTGTCTTCGCACTGAAGATATGGCGACATCATTTGTATGGGGTAAGTGTGACGATCTATTCTGACCACAAGAGTTTAAAGTACTTGTTCACTCAGAAGGAGTTGAACATGAGGCAGAGAAGGTGGGTTGAATTTCTGAATGATTATGACATCAATTACAGTACAAGGAGGGTAAGGCAAACGTGGTAGCTGACGCATTGAGTCGCCGAGCACACTCTCTCCATTCGCTAGTCTCTCATACTGGCTTGGTTGAAGAGGTGCGGAGTGCTCAGATGACGGATCAGTATATGGTGGAGATTAGACAGAAGCTTATTGATGGCACATTCGAGGGTCAGAAGTACGACTTCAGACTCCACGATGATGACCTGATTAGGCTTAATGGCCGGTTGTGTATACCGAGGAGTAGCGCTGAGCTGAAGGAGCGCATACTGAGTGAATCCCATTGTTCTACGACATCGATTCACCCCGGAGCTTCAAAGATGTATAAAGGTATGAAAAGATATTTTGGTGGACTGGAATGAAAAAGGATGTGAATGACTATGTGTTGAGGTGTCTCACTTGTCAGAAGGTCAAGTTTGAGCACCGACGGCCTGGTGGTATGGTGCAACCAATGCCAGTGCGGAGTGGAAGTTCCATGACATATCTATGGACTTCGTGGTAGGGCTTCCGCCTACAAGGGGAGGTCTGAATATGATTTGGGTGTGGTTAGACCGACTGACCAAGGTGGCTCGATTCATACCGATGAAGGACACCTGGAAAGTGGCTAAGCTTGCAGAGCTCTCGACAAAGAGATTGTAAGACATATGGTTCCGGAAACGATTGTATCTGACAGAGATACCAGATTCTTATCCAGATATTGGAAGTCTACACGAGAGGCAATTGGTACTGAACTGAAATTGAGCACAGCGTTTCACCCACAGACCGATGGTCAAGTGAGCGCACCATACAGACACTTGAGGATATGCTACGTGCATGTGCACTTGACTTTCAGACCAGCTGGATTGATAAGTTACATCTGATCGAGTTAGTTACAACAACAGTTATCATGCATCGATCAAGATGTCTCCCTTCCAGGCATTGTACGGTAGACCATGCCGCACGCCATTATGCTGGGATGAGTCGAGTGAGACGGTCATTATAGGACCAGAGTATCTTGAGCAAGTTTCAGGCAGAAGTTCGCCAGATCAGGGCTAATATGAAAGCAGCTCAGGATAGACAGAAGTCGTACGCAGATGTGCGCCGACGTGACCTGGAGTTCGCCGTGGGCGATCAGGTATTTTTGAGAGTATCCCCCATGAAGGGAGTATTTCGTTTGGCCAGAAGGGCAAGTTGAGCCCGAAATATGTAGGTCCTTATGTTGTGACGGAGCGGATCGGCCCGGTAGCTTATAGACTTGATTTACCCGCCGAGCTGGGCAAGGTACATGATGTATTTCATGTGTCCCAGTTGAAGAAGTATATGTCTCATCCGTCTCATGTGCTTCAGCCGGAAAGGCTAACCTTAGAGCAACCATGCGATCAGTGGAGACTCCGGTACGGATTCTGGATACAAAGACTCGAGACACTCGCCATAAGTCCGTGAGACTGGTGAAGGTCCTCGGTCTAACCAGGACGTTGAGGAGGCCACTTGGGAGCTGGAAGAAAAGATGAAGGCGAAGCACCCGTCATTTTTGCTTCTTAGTGTTATATGTATAGGGTACGGGGCGTACCCCTTTTAAGGGGTAGAGCCGTTTCGGTATGGTTTATACGACATGTTAAGTATACATTGTCTATGTTATGTTACAGACGTTGTTGTCTGAATGTATTAGTGGTTTGACCTCGAGTCCGTTGTGTATTGTGTGGTTGGACCTTGAGTCCGTTGTGGTGTAAAGATGATGTAAGGTTGGTAATGATGTTTGGAAGTATGGTGTTATAAGATGTTTCCCGTGTTCGAATAGTAAGATATGTGGGAAGTATGAAATTGGGGACAAAAGTCTTTTAAGGGGGGTAGATTGAAATACCCCAAACCTTGGTATGTTGTTAAACATTAAAAACATGATTTATTAAGACTAAAAAGAGTCTTAAAAACATTAGTAAACAAATTTAAACAAAAGCAAACACAAATGTGCTTTAAAGTCAATAAGAGCTAAAATGTGCTCTAAGCTTGGAGTAGGCTTAGGTAAGACCTAATGAACTTACCAAGACCTCATTTATATACTAATGAACATATTAAATCAATTACCAAAGAAAACCAAGCTTGAAAACAAGTTAAAACACAAAATGTGCTTTAAGAAGTCTTAAAGCACATTTTTGAAAAATTGTCTTGTAAATGGGTTTTGAATGGCTAAATGTCCATCATTACTCTTAAATATATGTGTACTATATAGTATCACATTTGGGTGGCTATATTAATGGGAAATCAAAAATTTCACTTCTAAGTGCCTTGTTTAGGTGAATAGTAACTTTTACAAGCTAGTTTATAACATATGTTATGTTAAGTAATTAAATTGACAAACAAAGACTAAAATGCCCTCACACTAATAAAGGGGGCCGGTTTTTATAAGTGTGGTGACTCACCACTCTCTAGTTAATGTAATAAGTAATTAAAGCAAACTAAGTAAAACTACTTTTTACTTTATACTACAAATATCTCCTTAAAAGTAAGTTCTATCTTCATTCTCTCATTTCTTTCCTTCACTCACACGGTTTCCCACCTCTCTTCTTCCTTCTTCTTTGTTCTCTCACGGTAATACCATCACCACCATTAGAGTTCCAACTTTGACCACTTGCTAAATCTAGCTCACTTGTCCAAATCAAAAACAAAGACCACCAATCTCTTCCTCTCATCAAGCTCTTCATTCCTATCTTCTCAAAACTCCAAGAACTCCATTTCGGTGCCAAGGTGTTCCACCATTGAAGGAGCTTGAGCTTGTATTTTGACATATTGTTGATCTCCTTTGCTTCTAGGTAAGGAATCTCAAAGAAAAATCATGTTTCCTCCATGTTTTCACCTTGACCGAAAATACACATTGATATAGCTCTTTGTGTGACTTTGTTCTAGCTTCATTTCAACTCTTCATGGACTAGGTGGAGTCCTCTCTTGTTGTATATCCAAACTCCCTTCAAAGATCAAGGTAAAATAACTACATTAATGTTTTTGAAACAATGTCAAATTAGGGTTTACAATGAGATGAAGCTCAAAGCTTGAATACTCATTATGGTGTTTGTATATTGTCTAGAACTTGACAAGGAACCAAAATACCATACGGTTTTGTAAGGAATCAAGAAGGAAGTGTTTTGGGAAAAAGAGGTAAATCTACTAACTTAAATGTTGTTTAATGCCTTAGGAGAAATGAGCTTATAAATGCTTATTAAAACTACCTAAAGAGCAAATGGTGAATGACTTAGTAAAGTGTTCTCAAGAGACTAGTAAAGGGCATATGTGTGTTGAGTGTATTTGCAGGTTAAAGGCATATATTGTGGAAATTCAGTGTTTATGATTTAAGCACTTTAAGGGCCTAAGAGCCATGCATTTTAAGGGCCTAAGTGCCATGCAATTTAAATTATGCACTATATTGTAATGTGGTGTAAATTTGGTGAAATTGTGTAAGAGAGTGTTCTTGGTGATTTTAGATGTTCTTGTGTGTTTAAAGGAGAAGGTAAAGTGTTTAGGCTTAGTAATGTTCTAGGGGAACCCATGTCAAAATTTAGGTAAGAAGCAAGAAGTTCTAAGTGTTTACATAAGGTTTGGTGAGTTAGAAAACTTAGGAAATGAATGAGGAGTTCATGATGTTTTAAAGGAATTTTGATGACTAAGAAGTATTCTAGAGTGTAATAAGGACTTAGGCATGATCTTGAGATTTAGTAGGTACCAAAGTCACTTTGGGACTTAGGTAAATACCTAGGCAAACTTTGGTAAAATGAGGAGAGGTATACACTAGGAAAAGAGTTTCAAGAAGGATACAAGGAAATGGTTGTGAAAGATGGTGCTTGGGAGATGATGTTAAGTTAAGGAGAAAGCATTTTGGGATAGTAGTTATCATAGGTATGAAACACCACTTGGAAAACTAGGAGAAAATATTGTAAGTGTTAGGAATTTTGTGAAGGGATAAGTAAAGGCTTAAGGAATTAGAAAATGAGTTTTATGAGTGTTTAAGGGTGTCTTGAGTTGTGTTTAAAGTGCCCAAATGAGGTTAGGGAGTACTAGGTTATATGGGATGAAGTTTGGAGTTGAATGTGAAAAGGAAAACATAGATTTGGGGCCGACCGGACTTGCGACCGGACTTGCAAGCTCGGTCGGGACCTGTTTACCCTGCGAGAATTAGCTTCTGGAATGGACCGGGCATAGGACCGGACATGGACAAGTCCGGTCGGGCTAAATTTACAAAGAGAATAAACTCTCTGGAATGGACCGGACATAGGACCGGACTTACAAGTCCGGTCGGAGTAGAAAATTTTGTACGGATTGAGTTACTGGAATCGACCGGACATGGGACCGGACTTGACAAGTCCGGTCGGGCTGAATTTCCGAAGGGGAGAAACTCTCTGGAATCGACCGGACATGGACAAGTCCGGTCGGCAAGTCCGGTCGGACCTAAACTTGTAAAAAAAAACAGAAAAGAATGTGACTTATGTAGTTAACCCTAGGATGTATAATGAAGGTAACCTAGGGTGAGGTAGACATTAAAACATGTCATACAATCATGTGAATACTTAGTAAGTGTGAAGTTAAATAAATAATTAACCGACCTTACTAATGTGTATAGGATTCTCTCAAGGTGGGAACGAAACAAGGCAAGGACCAAGGTATGGTTTTCTTGCAGTCGTTGCCTACCGGTTTACACCGGCTTGGGTGTTGTTTGTTTTTCTGCGTGTTACGACCTTATAAGATTAAGGCATGAAAAGAGTTTACAGTTGTTATACATTATGATGATGTAAGGTTATGACTCCTTTCCCTTGGTTGTCTAACAAGACCTAAATGTTTGCTTGTATGTGACTTAACAAAATGTTGTGTGATCACTAACAAGTGCTAACCGGGGGAGTGAGGAGTCCGGTTGTTCCGGCCACGCGTGTGATGGATGGGGGTCGATATCATATCCGGTTCGGCTCTCTTGGTGTATGTATAGGTGGTATTCCAATTTGGTTTCTACCTTCCCTTAGCTTATCCAAAGCTAGATACTGACTCACGTCGGGCCATAGGGGCATACGTATGTTATTTCGGTGTGCTTGGGATTACTATATCCGACACGCCTTTGGTATAAGTTAACCGTTCTATATAACCGGACGGAAACGAGGATGGTAACGAGCTTAACATGGAATTGGTAAAAATCCCTAGGCTCTCATGGTATACTAACTATGGTGGAAGGTTCCTTGTGAGAACCGATTTTGTGGTGTTATGTATTGATGTTGTGATGCTATGCAATTTCCCTTGCTATGCTATGGTATATATATATATATGTTGGATGTTCTAAAATGAATGCCATGTTATTATGACAATTGGTTGCGCGTATCCCGGTAGTCGATGGGCTGCGCGTTAGCCATACCAGCAAAGGTGCTGACCCCCTCAGGGGCTCCATATTTTTATTGCAGGATGAGGATCGAAGAGGCAGAGTGGCTCTAGGTCCTAGTTTGTTGATGTACTTTTGGACATGTTGGTAGTGGAGCCCGGGATGCGCCTGTGCTCCCGAGGCGTTACATTTTGATACTGTGGTTATACAGTGGTGGGTGATTATGGTTTAAAGGTGTGTTGTAAATTAAATACTCGGTATGGTTGGTTATGTTTATATATGGATGTTAGATACTATGCTCGGGAGTCTGATCATCAGACCGATACTCTTGTATTTATTCTGCCTAGTTAACCACGTGGGTGGTTAACGGCGTTGTAACACAAAGCGTTAGTTATTATTTGGCCGGTTATTTCCGCTGCGATTTCGGTAGATGATAGGAGCGTTGTAGGGGTGTGACAATAAGTGTATATATAATTAAACATTAGTCGAGATTCGTTCGTTTGTCATTTCAAAAAGGAAACTTGTATATGTATTTTTGTTTGACTCTAACATTACATTGACACAAAGAAGAGAACAGTTTAGTTTGTTGGCTAAACTATATATTATTTATCCTCATATAAAACATTTTTATATCTGATTAATTCTAACCTTAATAACTTTACAAGTTAATACCAATTTCCTAGCACAAATTCCTTAAGCGTTTCAATCCATCACCTAATCAATTCACTAAAAAGTTATTAATCTCATTTACAATTTACCAATTTACTACTTAATCTTTTAATCTCCACTCTTGTTAAATTAATACTAATTTATCCAACACTTCTTAATTGCTAAAATCCATTAAATCAACTTATTTAGTCTCGTAATATTAGCATCACACATTTTCCACTTGTTTATTAACCAAAATAGATTGCTAAAATCGCCTAACAAATCACCGCTAATCGGTTTAGATTTGAACTAGATTTACATAATAAAACCAGCTTACTTTATTTTTCCGAAATCTTTTTATACCCACCCGATTTCAAACTTCAAACCACAAAACTTTAGAATTTGCAAGTTAATTGCTAAGTTAATTTATTCACGGCTAGTTAAAAATAAATTAGGATTTATTTACCGATTAATCTTTAATCTCACATCTTCAACCAAAACTCAGAACCATTAATATCACTAATCCTTTTTACCAATTATAATTCGTTATAATTGCTAACTCTTTATTTATTACTGCCTCCGTCCCATTTTCATCGTCATGTTTACCTTTTGGTACGCTTTTCCATTTCAATATTAAACATATAGATAAAAAAAAATTTACTCCCTCCATCCTAAATTGACCGTCCTGTTTACTATTTGGACATGTCGTTTGACTTCAATTTTTAACATATAATAAATTAATTTTGAAAATTTAAGTTTTACGTATGACTCCTTACATGATAAACTATATGTTACAAAATTTATTTTTATAAAATTATTTTATCTTATATGCTTAATGTTAAAGTGAAAAACGTGCCATAAAGCAAACAGGAAGGTCAATTCAGGACGGAGGGAGTATAAAATAATTTTTTATAACATATAGTTCTTTACATGAGGATTCCATTGCAAAAATTAGATTTGTAAAATTATTTCATCTTATATGTTAAATATTGAAGTCAAATGACATATTCAAATAGTAAACCTCAATAAGGGACGGAGGGAGTATTATTTACTCCTAGCTTGTAAGTATAACCCAATCACCATTAATAATACCATAACAACCTCCCCGACTATTATGTAAACCCTTACCTAAACAACATTTACCATCGATTAACACCAAGTCAATACCAAATCTCCAAATCTCGAATGTAGATCATAGTCACCGAAACCCAACATTATATGACGTTATATGGATCTTTCTCACTTAACTTAATTAGTTTCTTAATTACGTTATTTTCACTACATTAATATGTATTCATTTATTCTTTTTTTTATATATACAATTATTTATAACATTTAATTCATTAGTTTATAATTGAAACATTTTTAATTCTTAACAAGTTACTAATTCCAAAATTTTTAGCCATCCAAATGGATTTATTTGGCTGAATTAATTTAGAACTATCACTTACTCATTCGTCAGATTTAACGATTAACTCCCCAACCATATTTATCACTCCAGTTTACCAATTAGTTCATCCTATTTCTTAACTTAAACTGCCAGAAATTTAGAAGTCGTCATCATAACTCTAACCATAACGATTTAGACAGATAACTTATCAACCTCAATTACACAAGTAATTAAAGGATCACCAGAGAATTCCTTTCCTTAACCATACGCCAATCAGGTTACCAATTAGCGGTTGTTTAGCTGTTCAAAATCAAAATCAGATTAGATGTTGTAAATAAACATTCTGGGTTTCACATTAACTGCACTACTATGCAGTTTTAACACATGACCAGAGATCCTAGTTTGGAATTTAACATTTCCATGGTTTCTTCTTTTTTTTAACCCATTTTCAGCTACAACAAATCCCACATAATTACAAATTAATTATATCCTTTTTTTCACGGGTTCAAGTAAAACAGTAAATACTCAACGCCATAAAATTTAGTAGCAGACTAGGATTTCTTTTGCCAGTTTGCCTATTGCTTAAGCTCCTGATTTCAAAATCAATAATCTTCAAAAATTATATAGATATTTTAGTTAAAATACTTCAAATCGCATGCATAAACTTGTAGACTGGGTATTCAATTTTGTGTTTAGCGTGGGTTCACCTCCACAAAACTCAGTCACGTCAAGTTGATGAATAAGTTCTAATTTTTCATTTGGATTGTGCTTAATCAGAAGAGGAAAGTAAAGATTTGTATGAACCATAGATCTATCAAACTCCACTTACCCTTGTAAGAACTCCTGCAAATTGTTTTGTTGTTCTGATTTTTTTCAGTTTGCACAACGAAGATTTGTTGTCCCTCAAACTTCGACAGAAGCAAAAAATGAAGTTACGGACAGAAGCAAAACAATGAAGTTATAGTAAGGAAGAACATTCAAAGATGGGGATTCACACTAGAACAGAAAAATAAATAAATAAAATCAAGATCCCTTACCTAACCTCACTCTTGAGAACCTGCAGTCCTCCCTCTGTTTGGTTTGAGCAGGAACAAAGAAGCGCTAGTTTTCCTCTTGGTTATTACTGGTTCAGGTTTTCTGTCTCATCTCCAATCTAGCATGAGATGCAATGGTTCTGGTGGCTTATCACCTCGGCGACCCAAACATAAGAAGGGAATGATGATTGGCACAGAGTGTAGGTTCCTGGTTAGCTAGTTTTGTCGTTGCAAGGGTGCAGGTGCCAAAACAAAAGGGATAGGCGCAGAACTCATATATTGTGTTTGCCAGTCATGGTTTGCAAATAAAGAGAAGTAGTATGTATCCACTAGTTGGTGTTTGAAGAGAAGAGAACTGAAGAGAGGTGTAGAGTATGTCCGCCAGTTCAGAGTTGCAAATGCGGAGAAAGAAGAAGAGTGAGAGCAGGAATGAGAGCGGGTGTCCCTCGTTTCGCTAGTGAGAGTTTGGGAAGAAAGGAAATAAGAAAAGTTAGAGTAAAGGCGGTGGAGTTTTTTTTAAAGGAAAAGACGGTGGAGTTTTGAGGAAAACGGAAAGCAGACATATGATCTGTTGCGGATAGGTTTACAAAATACTGAATGAAAATCAGACCTATTGCAGTGGATTTATTTTTCATTCATATATATTTATATATATTTAAATTCATTTAAGTGTCCTCATTTAATTCCTTCCCACCAAGCTTAC
Source organism: Limonium bicolor (assembly GCA_023374045.1). Classification (NCBI taxonomy): domain Eukaryota; kingdom Viridiplantae; phylum Streptophyta; class Magnoliopsida; order Caryophyllales; family Plumbaginaceae; genus Limonium; species Limonium bicolor. Next base: position 149,596,780 of record CM041781.1, on the reverse strand, counting down.
CAATCCTGTTATAATTTTGTGTATTTTGTATATTACATGTTACTCCATTCTATAATATCATTGTAACTATTTTATGTACCTCCTTGTATCTTATACATTATGTACATTTTATGATTGGTTGTTATTTAATTTCTCCCTTTAAGTGTTTGACAGTTCACTTTTTAACCTCTTTAAGATAATCAATATCATATTGTTTTTTTTACTTCTTTAAGGATATTTAAGCCCTTTTAATTAAATAGTTTCCTTTAATTGATATTATTAATTAGGACAATTAATATTTGGTATATTTCGATTCCTTCTTATAATATTCCCACCTAGTCCAATATTTTGTGTAAGGTTTAATGACCTTTTGGACTATATATATGTATATATAAATATATGTAGGGGTTATATCATTCCTTAATGACTTAGGGCTCATTAGCCTCTATAGTGTGTTAATAAACCCTTCGATTAATTATATGATGTTTAAGGGTATTTCATTTGTACATGTATTAAGCATAACATGTTACATTAACTTTAATGGTTGATTTCTCCTTAAAATTATTCCTTCTTTAGTCCATTGGTTGACGTGAAGTTTAATAACTTTCATGGACTATATAAATATGTGCATATAAATGCCTTGGTGTACAATGTGATTCTCCAACGAATTAAGTTCATTCGCTTTTATAGCTTAATGACTTATCCTTGTTTAAGTTCTCCTTTAGTTTAATTCATCTTTAATTATGATAATTAAGGTTTGGGGTATTTCACTGGAGGGGAGGCTTCAAATCTCCATTGCAGACGAGAGGGAGGAGGAAAAACTCAGGAAGGAAGGGGAGTACGGTGAGAGAGTGAGGAATGGGGGAGAGAGAAATCAAAATTTACTTTTTGCTTTATTGAGTTTGTCCTTTTGTGAGTTAGGAAGAAATAAATAAGAGGGGGAGGCTGAGTGAACCGGCCACAACACACACACACACCACACACACACACACACACACACACACACACACACACACACACACACACACACACACACCACACACACACACATAACTTCTCGTTTTTACACTATTCACTCCCGGAACCCGTTTTCCAGAATTTTCTCGTTTAATTAATTTTACTGGTTCTAGACCTTCACTAATGTCTAATTATAGACATTTGATTGACTAAAATTATTACGGCTCTATTTAACCCGGTTAAAGTCGTGTTTTTCCGGTTTCCTCAAAAAACGTGCTTTAAGGTTTGTTTGTGTTCTTAATTCATTTTAAGGATCCGTTTTCTCGGGAATCGTTCCTAATGTTTATTTAGGCATAATTAAGCCTCTAAAATACTCATTAGCCTAATTATTCACTATTTTTAATTTCGGGGTATTTCAATCTACCCCCCTTAAGGAACTTTGCCCTCAAAGTTGGTCAAGGTTAATGGTTACTATCTCTACCATTTGGCAACTCAATTGCCACCAATCACACTGAAATACCCCAAACCAAGGTATGTTGTTTAAACATTAAAACATGGTATATTAACACTAAAAAGAGTCTAAGAAACATTATTAAACAATTTAAACCATAGAAAACACAACTAAATACCTTAAAGTCAATTAGGGCCAAAATGTGCTCTAAACTTGGGATAAGCTTGGTTAAGACCTAATGAGCTTACCAAGACTTTATTTATATATTAATGAACATATTAAACCGATTACCAAGGAAAACCAAACTTGGAAACAAGTTAAAACACAAAATGTGCTTTAAGGAGTCTTAAAGCACATTTTTGAAAAATTGTCTTGTAAATGAGTTTTGAATGGCTAAATGTCCATCATTACTCTTTAATTAACATGTACTACTTGTATCACATTAGGAAGTCCTAAATCAATGGGAAATCAAAAATTCACAGCTATGCCTTGTTTTTGTGAATAGTAACTAATAAGCTAGTTTATAACCAGTCTATATGAGTAAGTTAATGGTCAAACAAAGACTAAAACAACCCCTAGATGAATAATGGGGCCTTTTTATGAGGTGAGTCACAACCTTGTAAGTTAACAAATAAATAACAAATGATAAAGCAAGTTACTATTTGTTTTACTACTTAATATCTTCCAAAAGCAAACTGCAACTTCAAACTCATTCTCTCATTTCTCTTGCATTCCCACCGTCTCCAACTTCATCTTCCTCCTCTCTCCATCGGTTTGCAGCAGCTCTCACACCATTGTCCATCTTTGACCACTTATATCTCCTAGCTCTCTGTTGGGTAAAAACCTAACGGCAAGTATACCGGTCGATTATAGCAAGTTTTTCCTAGAAGTGTCCCTCCAGGTTATCGAATCCAAGGGAGGCAGCGTTTTAGTTTAATTGATATTTAAGAACAAAATAAAATAACTCAAGTAACAGGGGGGTTTTGTTTGTTTGGATTACTAAAGTATAAAACAAGAATGTAAATAAGAGCAAAGGTGACAAATGCAAGACAGTGGGCAAAATAATGATATTTTTGGTTTAATAAACAAGGAAAATTCCGGTTTACTACTCCTCCAAATTCTTCGGTTCCTTTCTCAGTGTGTTTACCAAAATTCAGATTAAAATCCTAGATCAGAAATATTCCACGTTCGGTCTCCCGCTCGGTGGAATCTAATTAACAACTAATAAATTTTAACTCTCGTTACTAATTTACTAATTGCTAACAGCTTTAAGAATAATCCAGTTTAATGATCAGTTAATATCCTAGAGGAATTACCATCTCTAAATTAACTGGTACTGTTCCTGTTGTCTATTATCTACCGCAGTTCTCACTTATAAGCAGATAAACAGGTAAAATCAAGTAACTGGCCAAATCACAAGATTTATAAAAATAAATAAGGAACAATACTTTAATCTATTAAAATGGTAAATCACATAGATACTGGAACCTTGAATTTGGATTACATAGCAAACCGAAATTTATAAAAACTACTCAGCCATTGAAATGAAAATACTGTAAAAATATGTAAATAACATTAAAGAAGAAAAGAAGAAGAAACTCTGTTTTAAGGCTCTTTGATGGAGTCTCTGTGCACAACCAGCAGTTTCCTCTACTCAATCTCGTGAAGTCTCCAGCTGCTTGTGTGTCCCAGATTTTGTGTGGATGTATGTAGGTGTTTTGTGAGATGGGTGATATGGAACGTAATGAGATGGGGATGAATGGAGTTGTGGTATTTTTTGCTCTCCAGAATGTGTGTCTTGAATGAGAAGGATTGAGTTCTATTTATAGAACTCATTTGCTTGAGTACGTAGCAGCAGCATAGTGGTGGAGATGATGCTGGAGTTTTAGAAGTGGAATGGTGGGTGGCCAATCGTGGGTGTTGTTGCTGGATTTAGGGAGATAATTGGATTTAGTGGGATTAGAAGATGGAAAGTAGGGGAAGGGAATACGATTGTGGAGGAACTGCTGGAAAGGAGATCGTAATGCATGGGCGGCGGTTTAGTTTTAAAGAGAATAAAATTCTCATTTCTCCACTTTCTCGAGGTACAGATGTCCGATTCCAGTCATATGGTCCGGGACTTAGGTCTTGTATGAAGTCCCGTACCATAGCATTAAAATGGGTCGAGACTTGTTCTGCTTGTGTGGTCCAGGACTTAAGGTTTGTATAAAGTCCCGGACCATGGTGTTGAAACAGGCGAGATTTCTTTCATTGTGTGGTCCGGGACTTAGGCCACGTATAAGGTCCCGGACCATGCCTGTATTTGTTACGAGAAGTGCTCTGTTTTGTGGTCCGGGTCTTCACTCTTGTATCAAGTACCAGACCATACACAAATTCAGTTCGAGATTTAAGTCACGTTGTGGTCCGGGACTTAGCTCCAGTATCAAGTCCCGGACCATGCTTGAATTTAATTCGAGAGTTGTTGTCTTTGACTCAAATCAGCTTGTTTGATTTTCCATGCGTTTCAACAATGATACGAACATGTTTCTTTTGAGATCAAATACCTGAAAAAGCACACAAAAACCATAAAAGAAGACAGTTGCAACAAGAAACAAAAACACTTAAAAGACAGGAATTTAGCAGTAAATGATAACAAATTGGGTCTCAAAAGACCATGCAGAAATATGTAAATTCCTGACTTATCACTCTCTTTACCAAATCAAAAACA
>CM041781.1:149526330-149592186 GCA_023374045.1 Limonium bicolor | reverse complement strand
AAGACCACCATTCTCTTAGTCTCATCAAGCTCTTCAACCTTGTCTTCTCAAAATTCCAAGAGCTCCATTTTGGTGCCAAGAGGAATCTCCATGGGAGGAGCTTGAGCTCATCTTTTCACATATTATTGTTCTCCTTTGCTTCTAGGTAAGGAAACTCAAATAAAAACTCAATTTCCTTCTTGTTTTGATGTTGACCGAGAATCACCATTGATGGTGTCCTTTATATTGCTTTGTTCTAGCTTCATTTGAATCTTCCAAGGGCTTGGTGGAGTCCTCTCTTGCTACATATCCAAACTCTCTTTTATATCCAAGGTAAAACAATCATCTAAATGTTCTAAGACAATATATGTATCTAGGGTTTACAATGAGATGAAGCATAAAGCTTGTATACTCATTTCATTAATTGTATATTGTTTAGAAGTTGACAAGAAAAAACATCCTTACCGATTTTAAACAAGGAAACAAGAAAGAAGTTTGGTGGGAAAAGAGGTAAATATGCTAACCTAATTTATTTATAATGTCTTAGGAGAAATGAGCTTATATTGCTTATTAAAACTACATAAGGAGCCAATGGTAAATGACTTAGAAAAATACTCTCAAGGGATTAGTAAAAGGCATATGTATTGTTGGGTGTAATTGCAGGTCAAAGGCAAATATAATGTGGGAAATTCAGTGTTTATTAATGCATCTTTAGGGCCTAGAGCCATGCTATTTAAGGGCCTAAGTGCCAACAATTTAATTATTCACTATATTGTGAGTAGTGTTAATGAGTGATGTTTTTGTGTACAGAATGTTCTTGATGGATTTAGTGTTCTTGATTGTTAATGGTGAAACATGTGTTTTGGCTTAGTAATGTTCTAGGAGAGTTCATGTCAAATTTTAGGTAATGTACAAGAAGTTATAAGTGTTTAAACAAGATTTGGTGAACTAGGAAGTGTTAGAAATGTTTAGGTGTTCTACTAGTGGAGAAGTAATGTCTTAGGTGTTCTAGGAAACAAAAAGGACTTAGACATCAACTAGAAGTTTAGGTTGTTAAGAGAAGGTGCTTGGGAGATGATGTTGTGGTGAGGAGAAAGCATTTTGGGATAGTGATTATCATAGGTGAGAAACACCATTTAGAAACCTTGTAAGAAATGTCACAAGTGCTGGGGAATTTTAAGAGAAAATTGAGTAACAAGTTAGACAAGGAACTAGGTGTGTTTAAGATGATATTTTGGCATTAGAATATACCTAAGATCATTTGGGAAGGTTATACATTTAATGGGTAAGGAGAACCATTGCAACAAGACTTAGAAAATGTTCAAAATGTAAATCTGTAGCAGTGGTCCGGGACTTAGGTCTTGGATAATGTCCCGGACCATGCATTAAAAGGGGCCGAGAATTCTTACACAGCCTTGGTCCGGTACTTAGGTTATGTAAGAAGTACCGGACCACCCACTGATTTACCCCTGAGAGAATTTGTCTATATTGGTCCGAGACCTAGGATCCGTATGAAGTCCCGGACCACCCCATAAAAACAACCTGAGAGTTTTTGCCTACGTTGGTCGGGGACATAGGACCTGTATGGAGTCCCGGACCACTACCTGAAATCAGCCCAGGAGTTTTACAATGACACGGTCCGGGACCTTAGTTGGGGACCAAGTCCCGGACCACTTTAAAAGTTGAGTTTAAGATTAATGAATAATGTCTAATGATGGGGATTAGTTAGTAAAGATGTTATAAGATTGTCTAAGACATGATAGGTCAGTTATAACGACAATTTAAAAGGTGAGAAGTTATAATAAAATGTGAAAAGTAAAATAACTAGATAAGTAAAGTAATAAGTTATCGACGGACTAGTATGTTAAATTAACCGACGTTACTAAATGTGTATAGGATTCTCCAAAGGTGGAAACCAGTCGAAGCAAGGACCAAGGTATGGTTATCTTGCAGTCTGTTGCCTACCGGTTTACACCGGCTTGTGTGTTGTTTGTTTTTCTGTGTGTTTATGACCTTGTAAGACTTAAGCCATGTAATGAGTTTACAGTTGTTAAATATTATTTTATTGTTAAGTGTGACTCATTTCCCTTGTGTGTGTCTAACAAGACTTAACCACTTGTATGTGATTGTATGTTGAGTTCGATATTGAACTTCTAACAAGTGCTAACTGGGGAGTGAGGAGTCCGGTCTGTTCCGGCCACGCGTGTGAGTATGGGAGTCGATGTCATAACCGGTTCGATTCTGTTTGTATGTTATGGTTGTTTCCATTTTGGTTTTCGATTTTCCCTTTAGCTTAACCAAGGCTATTTTACTGACTCACGTCGGGCCACAAGGGCATACTATGTTTTGTTCGGTGTGCTTGGATCACTGTATCTGGGGCACCTTGTGTTAAGTTATCCGTTCAATCTAACAAGATGGTAACGAGTTATGTAACGAGCTTAGCATGGGTTTGGCAACATTCTCTAGGCTCTCCATGGGGACTAATTGTGTTGGTTTGTTTCCTAAAAGGATTCGTTCTTGTATGTTACGTGTGATGTTGTTATGCAATAATCTTGCTATGATATATATGTTGTATGTTTAAAATGAATGCCATGTCATCATGACAATTAGTTACGCGTATTCCGGTAGTCGATGGGCTGCGCGTTAACCATACCAGCCAAGGGTTGCTGACCCCCTCGGGGGCTCCATATTTTTACTGCAGGATGAGGATCGAGGAAGCGGAATGGCTATAGATTCTAGGCTACAGAAATACTTTTGGTTATTTTGGATGTTGAGCCCGGGATGCGTTTGTGCTCCCGTGGCGTTGTTCTTTTAGTACCGTTTGTGTTATAGTGACGGTCGTTTACACTTGACAGTGGAGTTCATGTGTACAGTTTACAGTGACGGTTTGTATTAGATACTCTGTATGTTGGTAATGTATATATATATGGATGTTAGTACCTAATGCTCGGGAGTCTGATCATCAGACCGATACGCTTGTATTTATTCTGCCTTGTTAACCACGTGGGTGGTTAACGGCGTTGTAGCACCGAACCGTTTAGTTAATGTTTAGTTGTTATTTCCGCTGCGATTTCGATTATTGTTAAGTGCGTAGTAGGGGTGTTACAAAAAGTGGTATTAGAGCGAAGTATCGCTCTGATGACTAGAATACCGAGCTTAGGAATATACCGAGTTAGGAAACCTAACCACAGTTACCTAAGTGAAAAGTTATGAGAAAGGTTAACCACTAACTAAGAGTGGAGATACCTTATTGTTGGGAAGATGTTTCAACCGTTGGACCGATAAGTGTGCAAGCATAATGCTAATGAATGTTCATGTGAATTCAGATGTCAGGTAGACCACGAGGTCGAGGCCGCAGACGCAGTACTGGTGATACCGGGAACCAGGGAGAGAACCCTACGGCTCAAGTTATGGCCGACGCTGTTGCAGCCGCCGTAGCCCAGATGGTCCCAGAGTTAGTAGCTGCGATGCAGCAGCAGCAAGGCGGTGTGGGTCTACAAGGGCCACAACCGCAACCACAGCCGCGCGAGACCAATTGGGTCAAGGCGTTGGTGGATTTGAGACCCCCGTCATTCAGTGGGGAGACCGACCCTAGTAAGTTGGTGGCGTACATCTCCGAGATGGAGACCGCCTACGAGACCTTGAATGTGCCCGAGGAGGTCAAGGTTCATCTAGCCACTTACTACTTGAAAGGATTGGCTCAGAGTTGGTGGAAGCTGGTAAGGGAGGGCAGGGTTGCGGATCCTACCTTTCAGTGGAGGGAGTATACGGCTCTGCTACGAGCTAAATACCGATACATGTGCAAGTGGCCAAGCGCCTAGAGCTCGACAACTTGAGACAAGGGGATAAGATGACGGTTGATGAGTACTACTCCGCTTTCATCGGACTTATCCATCTGCTGCCGGATCTGGGATACTCAGACCGGATTTTAGTGAACCGTTTCTACAACGGATTGAGCTACCGCCTACGCTACGGTATGGGGCCAAGCGGGTATACTACTTTGCAGGTAATGAACTACAGTATGAAGTGAATAACTGTGTACATTGTGTTAATGTAATTGTGAGTTTGTTTAGCGGGGCATAACTAACACCCTAAATATAGGAGTGCTACCATGCCGCTGCTATTGTTGACATCACCGTCCGTTTGAGGGATGAGGAGAATGCGCTCAAGCGCAAGGCCACGAGCGAGGGCCAAAGCACGCAAGGGCACGGGGGAGGAAAAAAGAAGACGCCATACCCCCAGTCCCAGAAAGGACAGCAACAGGGAGGCAAAGGCCAAGTCCAGACCACCGCTGCTGAGGAGCCTCTGCAGCTCACCTACGCATATGCGGCTAAGCCCTTACGCTCTTACCCGCCCAAGGCTAGCACGGGCTCTGGACCGGAGCGCCACTATTACTATAAGTGGTGTAACGGAGACCACCCCGGCAAGGACTGCAAGGGCAATGATGTGCAGTGCCGATACTGCAAGAAGATGGGGCACCGCGACTACGAGTGCTGGCAGAGACCCGAATGGCAGAAGAAACTACAGGCCTAAGGGCAGTGGAAGGGTAAGGCCACCGTGACCACGATGGCCCAAAGACGGCGAATCAGCCACCCCCAGATCAGAGGTACACAGATTCCCAGAAGGGAAGGGGTCGGGATCCGGCAAGGCCGCCCTGAATGTGGTGGACCGGTCTGAGGCACCAGGGCCCTCTTCTAGACCAGGTACCGCCTAACTTTGAATGAATAAGTGATTGCATACCGCATTTCACCGCATGTGTTGTTATTTTTAAGTAAACACCTTAATAAACAGTTAAAGTATAATGTGAGAACACCTAATTAGGTAATTTGATACTTAGGAACCTTTAATATTTGCTATCCAATCCCACCCACACCAAACCCTGAAGAGACCACCATCAACATCATCGACTTTCCAATAGAGCAATGTCAGGTCATCCAACCAGGTATGATACTCTTAAATGGATACCTGACACCGGAAACGCAAATCCACATCATCAGACGATGCAATGAACTAGGAGCAGCACCCGGAGGGTTTCTACACACCCGAATACACCAGCGGATCAAAGATAAATTGAAGATGATGTGCATGGGTAAGGACTGGAACCCTTACACCAAGACATATCAAGAAGTGCGAGCTGAAGATGGAGCAACTGTACCGGTTATACCTGAGGAGCTCCTTGCGGTCGTTAATCACGTCGTGGGAATTGCTCAGCAAGTTGAATCAGATTCAATGCCAAGTGTTAAAGCAGACTTATGTATTGTGAACTTCTACCAAAAGGGTGGACGGTTAGGGTTACACCAAGATAAGGACGAGTCACCCGAGTCTCAAAGTGAGGGGGTACCCGTGGTGTCTTGGTCCATCGGTGATACCGCAGTGTTTGTGTACAGCGAGCAGAAGCGTGCTGATCTCACGAAGAAGCTAGAGTTGAAATCAGGAGATGTGTTAATCATGGGTGGGCAGTCAAGGATGCTATATCATGGCATCAAGAAGATCAAATTGAATACCGCACCATCGGCAGTGATCAATGCCACACACATGAAACCCGAACGTTTGAATTTGACTTTCAGACAGTTTTAAAGCCTTGTATAATTATGTGATGTGTTAAACCAGTGTATGTTAAGGATGTTGTATGTGCTAGTTATGTCAGAGATGTAAAACACCTTGTGGTGTAAAGAGAATGTTAATGAATAAAGTGGAGTTGTTTGAAGTATGTCAACCGTGTTATTACTGAATACTTATTAGTTTGCCAATGAATTAGGCTGTGCACTCGGAACGGGAGGTATACTGAGTGTCTGTAATGAGACAAAAGCCGGCAAGAGCGGCACAATCCTCACCGGTACCTTTCCAGTCAATGGCGTGGACGCTTTGATCTTGTTCAACTCCGGAGCCTCACATACATTTATTTAGCTGTCTTCTGCAAAGAGGCTGGGGTTAGACGGTGATGAGATGCCAGATTTTCTAGTCACTCTCCCGTCAAAAGAGCGGATTAGGTGTACCCGCTACCACCGAGTTGTCGTTGTACGAATTAAAGATGAAGAATTTCCGATCGACTTGATAGAGTTCGAGGGACTTGGTTTTGATGTGATTGTCGGGATGAACTGGTTGGAGCGGTACAAGGGCAGAATCCTATGTGCCGAGCATCGTCTGCTTCTTCGAAGTCCGTCTGGGGTTACTATATCTTACCGCTAGAGGCCCAGGGAGCCTTCGACTCAGATCATCACCGCCATGGCTATGTATCGTGAGTTACGACGAGGGAATGATGTATACCTCTGCTATGTCGAGGACATAGAGAGAGACCTAGAATTTAGCCCAGATGTGCCGGTAGTGTCAGAGTTTCCTGATGTATTTCCTAAGGAACTGCCGGGCATGCCGCCAGCACGGGAAGTAGAGTTTGAGATTGATTTGGTTCCAGGAACCGGACCAATTGCGAAGGCGCCCTATCGTATGGCTCCAGCAGAGATGACAGAGCTCAAGGAGCAGCTGAGAGACCTACTCGACAAGGGATTTATCCACCCTAACATTTCACCATAGGGAGTGCCGGTCCTCTTCGTGAAGAAGAAGGACGGTAGTCTCCGCCTGTGTATTGACTATCGAGGGCTGAATGCAGTTACGGTGAAGAACCGTTATCCTTTACCACGCATTGACGACTTATTTGATCAGTTGAAAGGAGCATCAGTATTCTCCAAGATAGATCTATGATCCGGATACCATCAGATTGCCATCCGTGACAGTGACATTGAGAAGACCGCATTCAGAACCAGATATGGACATTATGAGTTTACGGTTATGCCGTTTGGTTTATCCAATGCACCAGCCAAGTTCATGGACTTAATGAACCACTTGTTCCAAGATCAGTTGGACAAGTCAGTGGTAGTCTTCATCGACGATATACTTGTGTATTCGAGATCGAAGGGTGAGTACGAAAGCCACCTGAGAAGTGTGTTGTAAACATTGAGAAAGAGTCAGTTATATGCGAAATTTTCAAAGTGTGAGTTTTGGTTGAACCAAGTATCTTTTCTTGGCCATGTGATTTCTGAAGCCGGGATCGCTGTTGATCCGGCAAAGATTGATGCAGTGCGCACCTGGCCTAGGCCGAAGACAGTTACCGATATCAGGAGCTTCCTCGGTCTGGCAGGATATTATAGAAGATTTGTGAAGGACTTCTCCAGTGTCTCGAAGCCGATGACTTCCTTAATGAAGAAGGATGCACCATTCGAGTGGACAGTCGACTGTAGAGTTCTTTCCAGAGTCTCAAGGATGCTCTGACATCTGCACCAGTTCTGACTTTACCAGACGGTCCAGATGGTTTTGAGGTCTATTGCGACGCATCAGGCAGAGGTATGGATTGTATTGATGCAACACGGGAAGGTCGTAGCTTACGCCTCCCGACAGCTGAAGAAGCATGAAGAGAACTACCCTACCCATGACTTAGAATTAGGTGCCATTGTCTTCGCATTGAAGATATGGCGACATCATTTGTATGGGGTAAGCGTGACAATCTATTCTGACCACAAGAGTTTAAAGTACTTGTTCACTTAGATGGAGTTGAACATGAGACAAAGAAGGTGGGTCGAGTTTCTAAACGATTACGACATCAATCTGCAGTATAAAGAGGGTAAGGCAAATGTGGTAGCTGACGCATTGAGTCGCCGAGCACACTCTCTCAATTCGCTAGTCTCTCATACTAGCTTGGTTGAAGAGGTACGGAGTGCTCAGATGACGGATCAGTATATGTTGGAGATCAGACAGAAGCTTATTGATGGCACATTCGAGGGTCAGAAGTACGACTTCCGGCTCCACGATGATGACCTGATTAGGCTGAATGGCCGACTGTGTATTCCGAAGAGTAGCGCTGAGCTGAAGGAGCGCATACTGAGTGAATCCCACTGTTCTACGACTTCGATTCACCCCGGAGCTTCAAAAATGTATAAGGGTATGAAACGTTACTTTTGGTGGACTGGCATGAATAAGGATGTGAACGATTATGTGTTGAGGTGTCTCAGTGGTCAGAAGGTCAAGTTTGAGCACCGACGGCCTGGTGGTATGGTACAGCCAATGCCAGTGCCTGAGTGGAAGTTCCATGACATTTCTATGGACTTCGTAGTAGGGCTTCCGCCTACAATGGGAGGTCTGAATATGATTTGGGTTGCTGTTGACCGACGGACCAAGGTGGCCCGATTTATTCCGATGAAGGACACTTGGAAAGTGGCAAGACTTGCAGAGCTCTTCGATAGAGAGATTGTTCGGCACCATGGGGTACCGAAGACTATCGTGTCTGATAGGGATACCAGATTCCTTTCAAGGTACTGGAAATCCACACGGGAAGCGCTTGGTACCGAGCTGAAGCTAAGTACAGCGTTCCACCCACATACAGATGGACAGAGTGAGCACACCATCCAGACACTCAAGGATATGTTACGTGCATGTGCACTTGACTTTCAGACCAGCTGGATTGACAAGTTACATATAATCGAGTTTAGCTACAACAACAGTTACCATGCTTCGATCAAGATGTCTCCCTTCCAGGCATTATACGGTAGACCTTGCCACACGCCATTATGCTGGGATGAGTCGAGTGAGACGGTCATTATAGGACCAGAGTATCTGGAGCAAGTTCAAGCAGAAGTACGACAGATCCGGGCTAACATGAAGTCAGCTCAGGATAGGCAGAAATCATACGCCGATGTGCGCAGACGTGACCTGGAGTTCGCCGTCGTCGATCAGGTATTTCTTAGAGTATCCCCCATGAAGGGAGTGTTTCATTTTGGCCAGAAAGGTAAGTTGAGCCCAAAATATGTGGGGCCTTATGTTGTGACGGAGCGGATCGGCCCGGTAGCTTACAGACTTGATTTACCCGCCGAGCTGGGCAAGGTACATGATGTATTTCATGTGTCCCAGTTGAAGAAATATATGTCTCATCCGTCTCATGTACTTCAGCCTGAAAGGCTAACCTTAGAGCCGACCATGCGATCAGTGGAGACTCCGGTACGGATTCTGGATACTAAGACTCGAGACACTCGCCATAAGTCTGTGAGACTGGTGAAGGTTCTTTGGTCTAACCAGGACGTTGAGGAGGCCACTTGGGAGCTGGAAGATACGATGAAGGTGAAGTACCCGTCGTTGTTTACTTCTTAGTATTTGTATGTATAGGGTACGGGGCGTACCCCTATTTTAAGGGGGGTAAAGCCGTTTCGGTTATGTGTGTACGACATGTATTCGGATACATTGTCTATGTGTTATGTTGTTATGTTGTTACCTTCCTATGTTACAGACCGTTGTGTCTGAATGATGTTGTGTTATTATGTTGTTTGGACCTTGTGTCCGGTGCTATGTAAATATGTTGTTAATGTTGTTGTGGAAGTGTTATTTTATAAGTGTTCCCCGTGTGTTAATATCTAAGATATGTGGGAAGTATGAACTTTGGGGACAAAGTTCTTTTAAGGGGGGTAGATTGAAATACCAGAAACCAAGGTATGTTGTTTAAACATTAAAACATGGTATATTAAGACTAAAAAGAGTCTAAGAAACATTATTAAACAATTTAAACCATAGAAAACAAAATAAATACCTTAAAGTCAATTAGGGCCAAAATGTGCTCTAAACTTGGGATAAGCTTGGTTAAGACCTAATGAGCTTACCAAGACCTTATTTATATATTAATGAACATATTAAACCGATTACCAAGGAAAACCAAACTTGGCTATCATGCCTTGAAAGAAAAAGAAAGCACCGGCCAACGAGCCGCAGGCTATCATGCCTTGAAAGTAAGCACCGGCCAACGAGCCGCAGGCTATCATGCCTTGAAAGAAAAAGAAAGCACCGGCCAATGAGCCGCAGGCTATCATGCCTTGAAAGTAAGCACTGGCCAACGAGCCGCAGGCTATCACGCCTTGAAAGAAACATCCGGCCAACGAGCCGCAGGCTATCATGCCTTGAAAGAAAAAGAAAGCACCGGCCAACGAGCCGCAGGCTATCACGCCTTGAAAGAAGCATCCGGCCAACGAGCTGCAGGCTATCACGCCTTGAAAGAAACATCCGGCCAATGAGCCGTAGGCTATCTTGCCTTGAAAATAGGCGTCGGCCAACAGGCCGCAGGTTCCTATACTCCATATCCTAAAAAATCCGGCTAAAAACCATATATAACCATACTTTAAAAGGAAAAAAAAGGGTCCAGCCGGAACAAAAGTCCAAAACCGCAAGCCCCTTGTGTTATAAAAAATGAATACTACACTGGCATAACTTGCGCCGTTAAAAAAAAAGAGGGAGATATCACGGCAATAGGAAACTTGGCTCAAAAGAGGTACTCCGGCGGACAAGTAACTAAAGATGGTGAAAAATATAGCTTATACTTCTCCCAAAGTGTGGGGTAAAAACAGTTACAAAATATGATCATTCAGCAAACACAAAAAATACATGCCGAAACAAAAACTCCTCTAAAAATAAAAAAAAACTTCTATTCCACTTTCTCTACAGCTTCTTTTTCAGTAGCTAACAACCTATCGCCGCTACCAGCCACACTCTCAGAAGACTTAGACCTCCTAGAAAGACACTGCATCCCTCCAGCAGACGGTAGGATGTTGCTTCCAGCTGGAAGGAATGAGGCTTCGCCGGCGCCAAAACATGTCTCTCCGGGACTGCGGCAGAACCTCTCAAGCTCCAAGAAGAAGTTGGACTTCTGGGCAACAGCCTTGAACTCCAGCTTGTTGTACAGATCATCATCCAGCAACTCTCCTTTCTCGAGAGAGTGATCCGAAACAATCTGCTGGCAAATATCAACTATCCGGCGACACTGAGAAGCGAAGGACTCCTTTAGATGGGCGTTAATGGTGCCTTGCTTCTGTATCTCCTCCTGAGATTGCCGGGAAAATGACTTGAGCCTGGCCACTTGAGATTCAAGGGTCAGGACTTGGGCTCGATACTTATCACGTTCAGAATTGGCAAATGACAGCTCCTCCTTAGTGCGGGCTACCCGACCACTCAACTGGGTGACATGCTTCAGTAAGTTGGCAGAACTCAAGCCTAGCCGGAACACAAAAAAAAAGAATAAGAAGAAGAAAGGGCAAAAGGAGAAACAAAAGTCGAAGGCCTGAAAGTTTACCATGGCCCGATGGCTCAGTATTCTCGGCTTGAGAGTAAGACTTGGCTTCCTCCAGCTCTTTTATTCTCTCCTCCAGCCTGGTCCTCTCTTCTATCAGGGCAGCTTTATCCGCAGCAAGGGTTTTCTTCTCCTCTTCCAAAAGAGAGCAATCTCGGAGCAGAGACTGCTTCTCTTGATCAAAGGAGGACCTCCACTGCTCTTCCAGTACGGCCTTTTCTTCCGACAGGCGATCAAGCTCCTGCATAAGCTTTTCTTTTTCCTTCACAAGGGCTTCATTCTCCCGTTGAAGAGTTTGCTTCTCCAGCTCGAGCGTTTCAGCCTCCTGCTTGAAAGAGTTCCTCTCCTGATAGAAAAAGGCCTTGTCAGCCTGAAGAGAGTTCACTTCGTTCCGGTGCATAGAGCGCACCTGATCCAGGATAATATCTAGGTCAAAGAAGGACCAAATCAGCTTATCATTATCAAGGAAAAAAGAGATGGTTTCATACCTCTATCAAAGTATTGTCAGCTTCCTCGATCCGGCCTCTTAGAGAGAAGTTCTCCTCCCAGAGTTTCTTCAGCTGCAACTCATACTCATCACGCTGACGCTCGCATTCTCGCTGGGACAACTGCAGGTCTTTGTTTATTGCCTCAGTTCTCTCCTTTGCCTTACGGTTGATCTCGTACTCAACCTGGTCAATGTAAGCATCATGAGAAGAGCGGGACAGCTTCAGTTCCTCTTCAACATTATTGGCTCGGCTTTCCTCATAGCGAAGCCTGGATTGAAGGTTGCCAAAGTGAACCTCAGCACTTTGGGCCATGGACATCACCTAAAAACAACACAATTCATAAAACAAGGAAAAAGCCAAACCAAAGCAGAAGAGAAACACAAAAGGGATACGCATGCTAACCTGAAAGATTCCCCCCCACATCATGTCAAACACTTCATTTATTGGGAGGGAATGCCGCATGATAGCATCTGCCCCCCCCATCTCCGATCCGCAGCCTTTTTTTGGTAGCAGTAAAGGTGGCCGGAGGAGCAAAGATCCCGTCTGGATGACCACATCTCTTTATTGCCTCCTTCCAGACGGAGGAGTACTTGGTAGAGTCGCAGGTTATCAAAGGAAGAGGGTGCCCGCAATGGTAGAACCACCCTTCCTTTTGGGAGGGTCCAGTATAGGACTCCTGAGCAGGAGGAGGAGGAGAAGAAGAAGAAGAAGCTATGTAGTCCTCTCTCTGCTTACTCCGGAGCTCAAGATCCTCCTGCACCTGGCGATACTCCATTGCTCTATCCCTTGCCGCATCCATGGCCGCAGCAACATCAATGGAGAATGATCCTGAAGCCTCGGGATCACCAGAGGTTTGTCCTTCTCCTGATGCCCCTGGCTCTGTGGCCTTCGGCTTTGATGTAGTTTTCTTTTTTAGTTTTTTCTTGACAGGAGCGGGGACTGCCGCAATAATAAAAACAGCTAGGACCAGAAGGTTGAAACTGGAAGTGGAAGGATACTAAAAAGAGAAGAGAAGTAATGAACAAGAAAAAGTGGCGAAACAACCAAAACCTTCTTCAGCCGAAGGACCAGCACGGAAGTCTGTGGCCTCCAGGATGTTAGCCTGAGCGGGATCTGAGGAAAAGTGACCCGTCAAATCAGGAAATTGCTCGCAAATAGGAGTCGGATGACCGGACTCCTGCCCCGGGCGAGAACCAAAGTCTAAACCCGAACCAAGGGTAAGGGGAAGGAGGACACGGTGCCCAGACTTGGGGCTCACATGCCATGTACCTGACAGCCCGGCGTCAGCACGTTCAGGAGATTCTAGCCTCTTCTTTTTCTTTGAGTGACCGGCTTGGTCATCCCCGGCTTCTTGCCTGGAGCGCTTTGCCGGAGGAGCACTCTCCAAAAGCTGCTCGGCCGCATCCAGCGTGTCGTAATAATTGATTTATTCGTCCCCATTCTTGAAGGTGACGAAGTTCCAGCTATGAAAGGCCGAACTTGTCCCCCTTCTGGAAGAAATCTACATACAACATGTCAAAACAATGAGAAGACCGATAGGAATGACATAATTTGTACTAAGAGTTAAAGGCCCTTACTGTGATATGTCTTCAGAGAAGACAAACGTGCCTTTGTAAAAAACCTCTCGACAGTCGGCGGTTTCTTGCTTAGTGCCCTCAGAACCTTCGAAATGGGCAGCTCAGCTGGAGGGGTTTAGGGGCTGATTAGCTGACCTTTGACAACTTCAGCGCAGTATGGGACACCCAATACTCGGCCGGATGGAGGAACAATAACGAACCACTGTGACCCCCACTCGTGAGCCTTCTTATAGTCGAAAAGGGAGTATCCAGCCTTCGCGATGAGGGTTAAGCTATCCGGGTCAACCCTAACTGTGAAGAACCGGACGAAATCGGTACCTTCTGGCCGAATTTTGCTTCCCTCGCAAAGAGAAACAAAGGCGTGGAGGTGCGAAATGGCCTTTGGGTGAAGGTGAGCAAGAGTGCAGCAGCGGCGAAGGAGGAAGCCCAGCACAAAAGGGTGCGGGGGAATGGTCAGACCGGAGCGGAAAAAATCAGCGAAAACTACGTACCCACGGCCAAAATCGTCGTTAGGGTGAGAGTCGGAGGATGGCAGGTAAATCTGTGTCCCAAGTGGGGCTTCGACATCCCTGAGACAATCGCAAAGGGAGGAGTAATTGAGAGAGGAGGGAGAGGGTTGACGCCCAGAAAGGAAGGGTCTTGTGAACTTCAGATACGAGGGGCGAAAGCCGTTGGAAGAGCGAGAGCCCTGAATCGCCTCAATGGCGGTCGGAAATTTAGCAGCGAGTTTATTCTGTTTTGCGGAGGAAGAAGACATTGTCATGCCTAACAAAGGATCAAAGGGCGACGGCAATGAAAGACAAGGTAGTACACAGCGGCAGGGGAGCGAGAGAAGAAGAACAGTCGAAGTAAAGGGGCAGTAGAAGAGGGAAGAGGGAGCTCAAAAATCGGGCTTTAAGGAAAGTTTTTTCCCGCTCAAATAAATAATATATATACATGTGCGAACAGAAAGTATCCTTTCTTTGCAGGGGAAGAGAAAGAGCCGCACGCTTCCTAAAGACGCTTCCGATGTTTAGTCGAAAGAAAGACCCTGCGTATTCTACACCGAGAACAGGCGGAAAAAATTCAAAAAGGCGGTACGAAGCAGGTTCAAACCACGAGCTACGCACATGGCCAATAAGAAGTTCCTTTTCTCCAAGTATGAAGAAAAAGAACTTGTGGGACTGAGGGATAAGGAAAAGACGAAGCTTAGACAGACCAAAGAGCCTCAGAATTGACCGCAGTCGCAAAATTTTTCGTCGAAACATAAGACACGGAAGTTCTATTTTGTTCACCAAAATTCAGAAAGATAGAACTTGTGGGACTGATGAGAAGGGAAGAAATGGTGCCAAGCCAAAACAGGATACGTAGAGCATCGGCTGCTTTAGCCGGATAGAAGTAGAAACACATAGGGCATCCGGCCGTCTCCAGCCGGATGGGGATAGGACTTAGGCAAAGCAAAGTATTGTACGACCGACCGTCTGTGGTCAGTCAAACATACTAGGAGAGGGTAGAACCGTACTTATACATGTAAAATACAGGCTGGCACCATAAAAACTAGGCCCAAAATACTTTAAATAGGGGGTACCCCCATGGAATAAGACACGTAACATTTGGCAGTAAAACTTACATTCGATTCCAATAGAAGCTCTCTTTCTCTCCCTCTCTACTCTTGTGAGACTCTGAGATCGAGACTAGATAATGTAGAATAGAAGATCAGATCGGGTCATGCTAGGATAAGCGTACTGTTTCGTTAAGATCAGATCGAAGGATACTAGGATTGATGTACTGTTTCACAAGTTAAAACACAAAATGTGCATTAAGGAGTCTTAAAGCACATTTTTGAAAAATTGTCTTGTAAATGAGTTTTGAATGGCTAAATGTCCATCTTTACTCTTTAATTAACATGTGTACTACTTAGTATCACATTAGGAAGTCTAAATCAATGGGAAATCAAAAATTTCACAACTATGTGCCTTGTTTTTGTGAATAGTAACTAAAATAAGCTAGTTTATAACATAAGTCTATATGAGTAAGTTAAATGGTCAACAAAGACTAAAACACTCCTAGATGACTAATGGGGGCCGGTTTTTATAAGGTGAGTCACCACCTTGTAAGTTAACAAATAAATAACAAATGATAAAGCAAGTTACTATTTGCTTTACTACTTAATATCTTCCAAAAGCAACTTCAAACTCATTCTCTCATTTCTCTTGCATTCCCACCGTCTCCAACTTCATCTTCCTCCTCTCTCCATCGGTTTGCAGCAGCTCTCACACCATTCTCCATCTTTAACCACTTATATCTCCTAGCTCTCTTTACCAAATCAAAAACAAAGACCACCATTCTCTTAGTCTCATCAAGCTCTTCAACCTTGTCTTCTCAAAATTCCAAGAGCTCCATTTCGGTGCCAAGAGGAATCTCCATGGGAGGAGCTTGAGCTCATCTTTTCACATATTATTGTTCTCCTTTGCTTCTAGGTAAGGAAACTAAAAAAAACTCAATTTCCTTCGTGTTTTGATGTTGACCGAGAATCACCATTGATGGTGTCCTTTATATTGCTTTACTCTAGCTTCATTTGAATCTTCCAAGGGCTTGGTGGAGTCCTCTCTTGCTACATATCCAAACTCTCTTTTATATCCAAGGTAAAACAATCATCTAAATGTTCTAAGACAATATATGTATCTAGGGTTTACAATGAGATGAAGCATAAAGCTTGTATACTTATTTCATTAATTGTATATTGTTTAGAAGTTGACAAGAAACCAAACATCCTTACCGATTTTAAACAAGGAAACAAGAAAGAAGTTTGTGAGGAAAAGAGGTAAATATGCTAACCTAATGTAGTTTATAATGTCTTAGGAGAAATGAGCTTATATTGCTTATTAAAACTACTTAAGGAGCCAATGGTAAATGACTTAGTGAAATTCCCCAAACCTAAGTATGCTAAGTAAACATCAAATTATGATGTAATAAGGCTAGAATATGCCTTAGAAAGATTGGTAGACAATTTAAACCAAGGAAAACACAAGAAAGTGCCTTAAGGGCAATTTGGGCAAAAACGTGCTCTAAGCTTTGAGTGACTTTGATTAGCACCCAAATACCATTATAAGACTTTAGTAATATGCTAATGGACATTTTAAATCAATTAGTAAAGAAAACCAAGCTCAAAAACAAGCTTAAACACAAAATGTGCTTTAAGACTTCTTAAAGCACATTTTTGAGAAATTGTCTTAGAATTGAGTTTTGAGTGGCTAAATGCCCATCATTACTCTTTAATAAACATGTGAACTAATTAGAATCACATTAGGAAGCCTAAATCAATGGGAAATCAAAAATTTCACGAATATGTGCACTAATTAGTGAATAGTGCCAAATAGTGACTAGTTTAGTCTTTAATCACTTAAGTCTAATTAATTGGTCAAACAAGACCATGACTTGTCTTAATTAATAGGGGGCCGGTTTTCTAAGGGAGGATGAGTCACCATGAGTAGTCAAATAAGGAAGAAAAGAAGAGGTAAGTAAAAGGAGTACTATTTGCTTTATTAAAGCAAATATTTATATTAGCCCACTTTTCTTCTTCTCTCTCTTCATTTCCCTTCTTCCCACGGTTTCTTCTTCCCTTCTCTTGCTCCAAAACCGAGAGAGCTTCATCCATGGGTGCTCCACCTTCAAATGCCCACCAAGTGTTCATCTTTGCTCCAAATCAAAAACTAAGTATAGATTTCTTTTAGTTAGGCCAAGACCTATCTTTCTATCTTTTCAAATCTTTCAAAGCTCAAGTTTGGTGCCATGAGAAAACTCCATTGATGGAGGAAAATCAAGTTTGAAGAGCTCATTAGCTTCTCCATTCTCCTAAGGTAAAGAAAATGTAAGAAAAACCAAGTTTCCAACACTTCCTTACATGGCCGAAAATTACTACTCATGGGGCCTTGTTTTATGCCTTGTTCTAGCTTGTCTTATTCACCAAGGACTAGTGGAGGTCCTCTTTCATTCAATGCCAAAGTCTATCTTGAGACTTCAAAGGTAATCATCCACTTTTATGCCTTAGAACACGTTTCTAACCTAGGGTTTCATTCCTTAAGGTTAGTGTATTGTTTAGTACTTATGTGAGTCATTGAATATTGGTTAGAACATTGGCAAAGGAAGTTTAAGTGGTGGCCGATATTCATTCAAGAAGAAGGTCTAAGGAGGAAGATAAGATAAGCTTGAGAAAACAAGGTAAATTACTTACCTAATGGTGGTTTAAGGTTTAAGGAATGAGTTTTAGATGAGTACCAATGTAGCCTAAGGCTTACATTAGGTAATGGGTTATGTAACCTAAGAAAAAGAATTTAAACAAGCTTATGAACTTGTGACTAAGGAGCCAATGTGAATGAGTTAGAAATATAAGTTTAAGAGGGATTTTAAGAGCATTAAAACTACTATGAGATTGATGGGTGTATTTGCAGGTTGAAAGCTTTTATATGTGAGAAATTCAGTGTTTAAGTTTAAGTTATTTAAGGGCCTAAGAGCCATGTCATTTAAGAGCCTTTAGTGCTATGCAATTTAAGATTATTGCAATATATTGAGTTTGTTGTGATGAGTTGGTTTGGGTGATGAGATATGATGAGAAAGAACTTGATGTGTGTGAGATGGTTGAATGAGGAAAACAATGCATTTGGGCATGATAAGATGCTAGAGAAGCTATGACGAAATTTGAATAGAAAACAAAGTGTTTAAGTGGTAGTGGTGAGTTAATATGCCCTAGGGTTTACTAGGGAGCATGAAAAGAAAATTGGGTGGAAATGAGTTAACTAAGGAGTTCTTAAGGTTTAGAATGACCTAGAGATGTCTAGGAGGAATTAGAGGATTGGCGAGTGTACTAAACACACCAAAATCATGATATGAGGAATGTAAGACTTGTGCATAAGTTTTAAGGAGAAGGTGTATAATGCTTAATGTGATTTAGGTATGAACTTAGGAATATATATCACTGAAAGTCTTGGGAAGCTTGTCTAAGTAGTGATGACGCTAGTAGTGGAACAATAAGGTTTTAGTTTAGATGGTAATGAGTGGACTTAGGTTATGGGAGTGAAGATTGAAGGAGAAGGTTGTAGATTGACTAAGAACGTATAGGAGGATATGATCATGAGAATAGTGAGTAAGCTGCATAAAAGAAGTGGGAAAAGTCAAAGGAGAGGAATTTGTGCATGGATATGCAAGGTGACTTGAGGAAGTCTTGGTAAATGAATTGAAGATGGAAGATGATGTTTATGAAGTGCTCAAACTGTTAAGGAGGGAACACTTGGGTTGGTTGAAGTTTTGGTAAAGTTACAAGTTGGAAATGTAAGGAATCATATGACAAGTGTTAGGAGTGTTTGTAAGAATTTAGTAAATGTTTGAGAAGATCTTTGGAAGTTGTTTTGGAGAGTTTGGTGGAAGTTCTAAGGTGAGTTTAAGTGCCTAAATGGTATTAGGACACATGGGGGAACTTGTGGAGAAGTTTGGAGTCAAATGGGAATTTAGAAACAAGGTTCTGGAGCCGACCGACCTTGGGACCGTACCTGCAAGGTCGGTCGAGCTCAGTTTACACTACCGGAAAGGGGTTTTTGGAACCGACCGAACTTGGGGACCGGACTTACAAGTTCGGTCGGGCTTGTATTTTGTGTACGAATTGAGTCTCTGGAATCGACCGAACATGGGACCGAACTTGGCAAGTTCGGTCGGGCTTAAATATCCCACGGGGAAACTCTCGGGAATGGACCGACCTTGGGACCGGACTTGCAAGGTCGGTCGGGGTGAAATTTTCAACCGGTAATGAGTTCTGGAATGGACCGACCATGGGTAAGGTCGGTCGACCCTAAAATGAAAAAAAAAGAAACCCTAAGGAAGTTTAGTGGTATTAATGGTACCCCTTTAAGAGGGCATTGATGATTAGAGGTGTACAGACCTAAGAGATTAAGATAAGTATAAACTTAAAAGTTTAAGGTTAAGTTGTAAGATTAAGTTGTAAGACTTAAGAGGTGTTAGGTTGGAATCATTAAGGGTTAAGTAAGTTAAGTAAGATAAGTAAGTTGAATTGAGTTAAGTGATTAACAACCTAAAACTGAATGAATGTTTTAGGACTTGGAATTGGACTCCGAAAGAGATTAAGCAACCGAACGACCAACGGTGAACGGTACAGTTATTCTTGTGACCTGCTTGCTAACGAGGTGTCCCTCGGCTTGTGTGCTATTTGTTTTTGTGTGCTCACTAAACAAGATAAAGCATGCAACCGGAATATTATGAATATTGTATTGTTGTGTGATGTTTGAAAACTAACACAACATATCTTGAGAACTTACTAACCAACGTTTAGTAAGGAATTGAGTGAGACTAAGGAATGCTCCCTAATATGGGTCGATACAAACCGAAAGAGGTTAACCAACAAACATGGTCTTGAGACTACTACTAACTGGAACTTGAGTGAGGAAACCCGGGACCGATCTCCGGTCATGCATGCTAAGGAAAGGGGGTCGGTATCTATAGCAGATTCGACTTCCGATTAAGGACTAGTCCTCGGACTAGTAGCCTTGGGTCGGTTGGCCGGCTCGGCTACATTGGACATCCAGTCCAAGGTAGGTGGCTTTAAGATGGCGTGGGGGGATCAAGCCTACATCCCCAACGATTTAAGAATGTTGTTTATTGCCGGTAAGTGTCATGCTGCTGGCTAGGGTTAACCAAGCCCTACAAAAATAAACAACGAACTAAGGGCTAACCTGTTCCTAATGAGAGAACGGTTGGCATACATAAGGTAAGGTTAAGATAAGTTGCAACCATTCCTCTTTAAAGGATGGTTTGTATTATTAAGGCTAAGGTAAGCTACATCCACTCCTTATTTAAGGGTGGTTATTTCTAAGATTAAGATTGAGGTGAGATAAGGATGGACTAAGATTAAGAGGAAATATAATTTAAGGAGTTAAATAATTAACTCTCTAATTAAGGGAACGCATTTAAGTCATTCATTGTGTGTGAACTTTGATTGTTCATATTTGGTTTGTTGTTTACTACACTTACTATTATGTTGTGCGTCTAATCAACCTCCATGCTATCGACAATTAGTCGTCGTAGCCACGTTAGCTTGGGGACCATGAGAGGATCGTACCAGCATTCATGCTGACCCCCTTTGGGGGCTGTTTTTACTACACAGGTGAACGTCAGGAGGCGGCCGTCGCGAGAGTAAGAAGGGGTACAAGTGTTACGGGTTAAGTGTGGCCTACGAGTTGTGCATGTACGCTCGTATGGCAATTGAGTTAGTAAGATGTATAGGATGTGAGAGGATTGTAAGAAGAATATGTATTTGGTTAAGGTTGTTGTACTAATGTTCGGTATATTCTGTAGTCAGACCGTGGCAAGGTCCTGGAGTGTAAAGAATTCTGCTGTGACATGTTTATATGTATGCTATTAAGTTGCGAGACCACATTTGGATTGAGTTGGGGTGTTACACTTAGAAAAATACTCTCAAGGGCTTAGTAAAAGGCATATGTATTGTTGGGTGTAATTGCAGGTCAAAGGCAAATATAATGTGGGAAATCCTGTGTTTATGATTTATGCATCTTAAGGGCCAAAGAGCCATGCTATTTAAGGGCCTAAGTGCCAAGCAATTGCACTATATTGTGATGTAGTGTTAAATGAGTGAAGTTTTGTGTACAAGAATGTTCTTGATGGATTTTAGTGTTCTTGATTGTTTAATGGTGAAAACAATGTGTTTTGGCTTAGTAATGTTCTAGGAGAGTTCATGTCAAAATTTAGGTAATGTACAAGAAGTTCTAAGTGTTTAAACAAGATTTGGTGAACTAGAAAGTGTTAGAAATGTTTAGGTGTTCTACTAGAGGAGAAGTAATGTCTTAGGTGTTCTAGGAAACAAAAAGGACTTAGACATCAACTAGAAGTTTAGGTTGTTTAGAGAACGTGCTTGGGAGATGATGTTGTGGTGAGGAGAAAGCATTTTGGGATAGTGATTATCATAGGTGAGAAACACCATTTAGAAAACTTGTAAGAAATGTCACAAGTGCTGGGGAATTTTAAGAGAAAATTGAGTAACAAGTTAGACAAGGAACTAGGTGTGTTTAAGATGATATTTTGGCATTAGAATATACCTAAGATCATTTGGGAAGGTTATACATTTAATGGGTAAGGAGATCCATTGCAACAAGACTTAGAAAATGTTCAAAATGTAAATATGTAGCAGTGGTCCGGGACTTAGGTCTTGGATAATGTCCCGGACCATGCATTAAAAGGGGCCGAGAATTCTTACACAGCCTTGGTCCAGTACTTAGGTTATGTAAGAAGTACCGGACCACCCCCTGATTTACCCCCGAGAGAATTTGTCTATATTGGTCCGGGACATAGGATCCGTATGAAGTCCCGGACCCCCCATAAAAACAACCCGAGAGTTTTTGCCTACGTTGGTCCGGGACATAGGACCTGTATGGAGTCCCGGACCACTACCTGAAATCAGCCCGAGAGTTTTACAATGACACGGTCCGGGACCTTAGTTGGGGACCAAGTCCCGGACCACTTTAAAAGTTGAGTTTAAGATTAATTAATAATGTCTAATGATGGGGATTAGTTAGTAAAGATGTTATAAGATTGTCTAAGACATGATAGGTGAGTTATAACAACAATTTAAAAGGTGAGAAGTTATAATAAAATGTGAAAAGTAAAATAACTAGAAATTAAAGTAACAAGTTATCGACGGACTAGTATGTTAAATTAACCGACCTTACTAAATGTGTATAGGATTCTCCAAAGGTGGAAACCAGTCGAAGCAAGGACCAAGGTATGGTTTTCTTGCAGTCTGTTGCCTACCGATTTACACCGGCTTGTGTGTTGTTTGTTTTTCTGTGTGTTTATGACCTTGTAAGACTTAAGCCATGTAATGAGTTTACAGTTGTTAATTATTATTGTACTGTTAAGTGTGACTCATTTCGCTTGTGTGTGGCTAACAAGACTTAACCACTTGTATGTGATTGTTTGTTGAGTTCGATGTTGAACTTCTAACAAGTGCTAACTGGGGAGTGAGGAGTCCGGTCTGTTCCGGCCACACGTGTGAGTATGGGAGTCGATGTCATAACCGGTTCGATTCTGTTTGTATGTTATGGTTGTTTCCATTTTGGTTTTCAACCTTCCCATTAGCTTAACCAAGGCTATTTTACTGACTCACGTCGGGCCACAGGGGCATACTATGTTTTGTTCGGTGTTCTTGGATCATTGTATCCGGGGCACCTTGTGTTAAGTTATCCGTTCAATCTAATAGGACGGTAACGAGTTATGTAACGAGCTTAGCATGGGTTTGTCAACATTCTCTAGGCTCTCCATTGGGACTAATTGTGTTGGTTTGTTTCCTAAAAGGATTCGTTCTTGTATGTTACGTGTGATGTTGTTATGCAATAATCTTGCTATGATATATATGTTGTATGTTTAAAATGAATGCCATGTCATCATGACAATTAGTTGCGCGTATTCCGGTAGCCGATGGGCTGCGCGTTAACCATACCAGCCAAGGGTTGCTGACCCCCTCGGGGGCTCCATATTTTTACTGCAGGATGAGGATCGAGGAAGCGGAATGGCTATAGATTCTAGGCTACAGAAATACTTTTGGTTATTTTGGATGTTGAGCCCGGGATGCGCCTGTGCTCCCGTGGCGTTGTTCTTTTAGTACCGTTTGTATTACAGTGACGGTCGTTTACAGTTGACAGTGGAGTTCATGTGTACAGTTTACAGTGACGATTTGTATTAGATACTCGGTATGTTGGTAATGTATATATGTATGGATGTTAGTACCTAATGCTCGGGAGTCTGATCATCAGACCGATACGCTTGTATTTATTCTCCCTTGTTAACCACGTGGGTGGTTAACGGCGTTGTAGCACCGAACCGTTTAGTTATTGTTTAGTTGTTATTTCCGCTGCGATTTCGATTATTGTTAAGTGCGTAGTAGGGGTGTTACACACACATTACTACCACCTTAAAAGGTGTTCACAATTCATACACTGCAGCACACATAATCCAAGCACAATTCACAATTACAATGCATACATTCCACAATACCATTTCACCATACAATTCATACTACCAATTGTGTCGTATACCGTACAACACAAGTACATTACACATTGTACACACACACACACTAAAATACAACTAGCACTACATTGTGCCAACCAAATGTACTACAATACATACATACTATGCAATGCTATCCCGAAGCTATGCAAAAACAAAATGGCTCTACCCTCTTTAAAAGGGGTACACCCCGTACCCTCCGTACTCTACGGATACTAGACAACTATTCTACAAATAAATATGGGTACTTTGCCCTCATGGCGTCCTCTAATTCCCAAGTTGCTTCCTCGATATTAGGTCCAGACCATGATCGTACCGGTTAAATTTTAGCTAGATCTACTGAGATACCCGCGCTTGAGATGACATGACCGAGGAAAGATACCTGATCTAGCCAAAACTCGCATTTTGAGAACTTCGCATATCGCTGGTTCTCGCGCTGTGTCTCAAGTACTTTTCTCAGACGGTTTTCATGTTCTTCTGCTGACTTCGAATACCCAAGGATGTCATTGATGAAGACTACTACCGAAGTATCCAACTAATCACCGAATAGGCGATTCATCAGGTCCATGAACTTGGCTGGAGCGTTAGACAAACCGAATGGCATCACCGTTAATTCGTAGTGGCCATATCTCGTACGGAATGCCGTTTTCTCAATATCTTGCTCTCGGATGGCAATCTAATGATACCCGGATCGGAGGTCAATCTTAGAAAACACTGAAGCTCCTTTCAACTGATCGAACAGGTCATCGATGCGTGGTAATGGATACTTGTTCTTTACAGTGACCGCATTCAATTTGCGGTAGTCGATGCAGAGACGGAGACTACCGTCCTTCTTTTTCACGAAGGGGACCGGTGCTCCCCAGGGTGACACGCTCGGGCGTATAAACCCTTTGTCGAGAAGGTCACGCAATTTCTCCTTAAGTTCTATCATTTATGCCGGTGCCATACGGTATGGTGCCCTAGCAATGTAACACCCCACTCACTAATCTCGTAATAATCACTCTCGTATAATCACTAACGTAGTATAATTAAGACGTCTCACAGCGGAAGTTAAACTACATTAATGCTCACTTGGGTGTCACATACCATTATGCGCCCATGCGAGTAAAGAAGCATAACCGTAATCTAACAATGAATAACAACAGCTAACCACAGTGATGAACAAGATATTTATTACATTATCCTATATACAAACCAATACCTATGACAAGTGAGCATTTAAAGAGTTCCCAGAATTTCAACGTGCTAACCGATTTAATATTAAACATGCGATAAATAAAAGTCGAGGTCATCTACCCATATTCCCGCACTCCGGCTTCACGTCCCGATCCATAACCTGAAATGTGTTGGCCCCAAAAGGGGCTCAATAAACTATATGCTGGTATGCTAAAGTGTAATCCTAGACCCTTTAGGTCACTTAGGTCAATTAGCCGTCTGAACATGAGGTTGATTACATGCTGGTTCATTTTACAGTTTATATACAGCAGTAAATAACATGCATAAGCATATAGTAATCCATCAAAGTGACAATCCATACATTACA
The DNA here is from genome assembly GCA_023374045.1 of Limonium bicolor. Classification (NCBI taxonomy): domain Eukaryota; kingdom Viridiplantae; phylum Streptophyta; class Magnoliopsida; order Caryophyllales; family Plumbaginaceae; genus Limonium; species Limonium bicolor. The sequence continues at coordinate 149,567,436 of CM041781.1, read as the reverse complement.
TACAATCTGCGACATACCGAATACCATGTACTATAAACATTCATAAAAACGCGTAGGTACTTCCATCGAGATGTTAGTAGTTTTTCCTTTAAATTATGTTAATCACCATTTAGTCTTACTCTCCATACCATTGGGTGTCATGTTAGGACAACCCGGAAAAAACCTTACTGGACAATAGTCCTCCCGTACACACGAAGTGCTCATTACCAAGGGTCATTCGATCCCGGGGCTTCCACTTGCCTAATAAAGGCGTCAATGAACGGCCGAAGCCGTGTGCCAAAGTTGGAACCTTGGTCCAACAGTCTAACTAGGCCCGTTGGAATATAGAGGGAGTCGGTCTGATACGGACGTTATACTCCGTGATCACCAATGCGCAACCAACTAGTCGAAATTAATTGGATTCCCATACCATTTACCATAACCAACACTCTCCAATGTATGATTAATCCTTAATCAACTACCCTAAGTAAATTGTTAGGTCTTGGAGAAGTCTTTACCATTTATTACATTTGAAATCTCGTGTATTTCCCTAGAAATAATCTAGGTTATAGTCATGTTCGAGTATCAAGCTCTAGAGACTGGGGATCCCGAGTCTCGTTCCTAAGTGTTTTACTTAGGTCAATATGGAATAATTTTTTTGGATATTAGTATCCCAATCACACGAGCTATCATAGTAATGTTGTCCGAAGACGTCGCACACAATAATATTCGCGAAGCAAATCAATGTTCAATCCACACAACATGCATAGCAAACATATCGCTCTTGTCACAAAGTCAAGTAATACCTGAACCGAGGCTTCCCTCAGAGGTTCAGACCACACAATGAACATACCGTACACCGTCGAGCGCTCGCGTGACAACCCCTGCGTAATCTCTAGCGCTCCCAAGACTCGTGTCTACCAACTCATACCAATGGTACATATATTGTTCTAATATTAGTATATACAATCCAAACTCACTTAATCATCCTAGATCCAACCCCTACTTCCATCCCGTAGCTAACCCTTAGTTGATCTCTTGATCAACTTAATATTTGTTAATCTTAGGGATTTAGATACCAACTAGTCGTTATATCCTACGGCTATGTAATAATTGCTACAGTAATAATATTTATTACATGGAAATTACATTCTCGCATTGTTCATGTAATTGTCGAGATGCATGCATGCGGAAATAAAGGTTACGAGCGCACATGCATGTTGCCTAACCATTTCATTATACGAGATAATTTACGTAGTTATACTTACGAACATGTGCTGACATTTATATATACTCCCTAATTTATTAAATACCAAAACTAACCCAATGTTTTCCTCAATTCCAAACAGTCCCCTCTGTTCAATTTAATGCACCTTAACCTTTATCTTTTATTATTTTCATTTTGGCCCATATTTATTTTATAAGCTTACAATTTAATTTAGCAACTTTATACCATACACATTGGTTTATTTAATTCCAAAAGCCAACCAATATTTTCCCCAAATTTCCGAACAGCCCAAAGGTTGTTCTTATTCCTATTTCCACCCAAACTTTCGGTTATTCACCGAGTAGCCCATAAGTTTAATAAAATGTTACATTTTAATACTTAACCTATATGTTACACTCCTTAATTAAATTAAATATAAAACCAACTCATAATGTACCCAAATTACATACAGACCCTCAAAGTCATTTAAATTCCATTCCAGCGCCTAACCTTTCAGAAATTACAATATATACCCATAGATTTTTAAATCGTTACAAAATAGTACTTAAACCATATATTACAATCCTTAATTAATTAATTCATCAAAACTAACCCAAAAATTGTTTTAATTTCCAAACATACCCTTAGGGTCTCAATATTTATTTTCCAACACCTATATTTTTTTTGGTAATTACATACACACCCCTTTTATTTTTATAAATGTTTTTTTTGACTTAATATTTCTTTAAATACTCAAAATAATTATTCTTATCAATTTAACTTGGTCAAACCTCACTTGTGGTCAAGGTTGACCACCTAAATTATTCCTTTGACTAGATTTGTTTTTATTTACGAAAATACCCCAATCAATACTCTAAATTTATATTTAACCCCTAATATCATAAAATTCAAATTTTATATTTATAAACTTCCTATGATCATCCCTCTCAGTTTTTATTTATATTTAATGCCTTATATTTCTTCGTAATTATGTTTTGACCACATATATAATTCATTTATCTACTTAGACATTTTATAAGGTTTTAAAATTATTTAAACCATGTCATAAGCTTATAAATATACCAATATTTTTTTCTAGCGTATGCCTGAGTAGCTATATTTACTAGAATCAACATTTTACACCAAAAACTTGTTTAACCTTTTAAATTAATCCAAGAACTTATTAATAGTTATTTAAAGCTTAAAATACCCAAAATAATATAGCCTAATTACATGGCCTTAAAAATAGCATAATAATAATTTTTTAAATGACATTAAAATGTCCTCAAAATTACATTATGGCTACAGTTCTTATAGAATTTATTCTAATACATTTTTAATCTTTTTCTTTCATTAATCACTTATAAAATAGCCTTAATTAACCCATTAGCACTCAGTCTCTCCAATAAATTATTTAACCATCAATTTTCTACATATATTTAGGATTTAAATAGTATACATAACAACACCTACTCTCTCGCTTGTTCAGATTGTAGTTAATTTCTTAAGTCATTTTTTTCCTTCCATTAATAGTCACCGACAACTAATCTCACTAATCAAGTACTTACTCTTAATTTCCTCCATACATTTAGGATCTAACAACACATAAATACCGATGTACGTGTATAATACTCTCGGCACTATTTTGTTTTACCAACCCACAAAAAAAACATCAAAATATGGTTTAGGTGTTTTTACCTTGTTTTGGATCTTCAAGAATTTCTCCACTAGCTTTAGCAACTTGGATTCCTCTGTTGTACGCATATATGACTTACGTTATATATATTTTTTGTCTCATAAAAATTCCTTAAACCCATGATATAATCCTTATGATTTTTGGGGACATATTTACCTCCTTAAAATTGGATTTCTTCCTCTTGAAATCTCCTCTATAACTCACGGCAGCTTAGTGGTAACACCCACTCTGTTACCATATATTTTTTTTTTTGCAAGAGAAAAAAAAAGTCACGTTAAACACCTCATTAAGTAGTTAATTTATGAGGCTTTTGAAACATGATTTTAAGCCTTAAATGAGGGGATTTTACCTTGAGTTTTAGAGGTATTTCCATGGAGTTTCCGGCAGCTAAAACAGGGAAGTAGTCTCTGATTTTAAGCAAGAAAAAGAAGGGGAAAAAGCAAGGCGTAACAGCCACGGTTACCTCAGATTTTAGCTTGCATTTAGGAGCTTCTTTTAGTGTGTTTTTTGGTGCAGTCTTTGGCTGGAGGAAGGAGCTGGAAGCAACTACCATGCTTGGGTTCTACACCTTGGAAACGTAGGAGAAAATGATGAAGAAAGAGGGCTATTTCCATGCCCAGAAAACTGAACAAGAGAATGAAGATGGCTGGTGTTTATTGTAGACTTCTGTTGGTCCAAGTTCAAAGAACTTTCGGTCACCTACAGTAGGTAGAGGTGAGTTCTTTTCCTGCAGGAAGAAGGTGGAAGAGAAGAGTAACCAAGGCAGTAAAAAGGGCTCTCGGTTCACCTTGTTCCTTGGAGCTTTGAAGGGATTTTTCTAGTTGGGTTTGGAGAGGTGAACGAGCTGCCTTCTGCAGGGGGGTGGAGGAAATCAATGGTGTTTCTTCTCTTAAGAAACCGTTAGCAAGGAGGAAGAAAAGGAGGGAGAGTTTACCTTCTTCACTTAAGTTGTTTCAGTCAGTTTTTTTTTAAGAAGGAAGTATGGCTGTCGTGTACAATGGGAAAGAGATGCAGATGCAGCGTTCTTTTCTTTTCTTTCTTGCTGTTACAAGCCGCTGGAGAAACCAGGGAAAGAAAAGTCTTGCTGTTGCTATTTACAGAAGAAGAAAAGAAGAGATGGAACAGGTAGTATCTGGTATTTACCAGGGGCGGATTTAGGAGGGTACACGTGGGGTCACGTGACCTCACGTTTTTCGAAAAAATTCATAGATTCTTATTTACTTGTTTTGTATCTATAATATAAATGACCCCATATATAATAAAGTCTGTCATAGTCTACTGGTTAAGGACAGGAGTAGTGTGTGTAGTTGCTAGGGTTCGAGTCTCACTATGTACATTTTTTCCTATCACTTTTCATTTTCCATCTCGTGTCTGTTCACGTGTGTTCCTTCATGGTGGAGATTCCAATGATCATTTTTTCATCTCCCATATTAATGGGGTTTGTTTTCTGGTGGATTAGTAAATCACTATTTAATGTGTAACAGTTTTTTTTTCATTTTCCATCACTAATTAATAGCTTAAAGGAACTGTTTTTTTTTTCATTTTTGATTGTTGTTCGCGTGTGTTCGTGAATTCCAACAATTTTTTTTTTCATCTCCCCTAATGATGGGGGTTTGTTTTTCCAGTGGATTAGTAAATCACTATTTAATGTGTAACAGTTTTTTTTTCATTTTCCATCACTAATTAATAGCTTAAAGGAACTGTTTTTTTTTTACATTTTCCCTACCCTTCTCACCAATTAACTATTTTGTTTTTCGGTTTATTTTCCTTCTTTTTTTATCTTTCTTTTTAGCAAATCGCTTTTTAATGTGTAACAATTTTTTTTCATTTTCCATCACTAACTAATAGCTTAAAGTAACTGTTTTTTTTTTCATTTTCCCTTCCCTTCTCACTAATCAACCGTATTGGTTTAATTCTACCAGTTGCTACAGCAACAGTTGAACGGGCATTCTCTGCAATGAAATATGTGAAGACCGATCTGCGCAACAAGATGGGAGATGACTTACTTAATGATTGTTTAGTTACTTACGTAGAGAAAGATATTTTTGAGACCATTAGTGATGAAACTATTATAAAATATTTTCAGGCAATGAAGCCCCGTAGAGTACAATTGTACTAGAGGATTATATTTTTTTAAAATTTGAATTATATTTATGAATACAAGATTTTTTTCAATAATAGTGACCCCATATATTTCAAATCCTGGCTCCGCCGTATTTACTGTCGTGAAGAAAAAGAAGAGGGAGCAGTACTCCCTTGTTTGCTGTTGTCTATATTGGAACTATAAATATGTATGTTGTCCAATATGTATGTGGCCCAACCCATGTCTAATATACATGTGGCCCAGTACTGAGTTGCATAGGTTATAGGACTCATTAGTTTAGATATATTGTCGGGTTATTAGTTTCCTGTTGTAAACAAGACAATACAGAGAGTAGTTCAGCAACTCTCTCGATTCATCATTCTGAATGAAACACATCTTCTTCTACAGAAGTAATTCAATTTCTGCAATACTCTTTCGTTATGGTATCAGAGCAAATTCGATCGCACTTCTGAAAGAATTCCAGCGCCAACCTAGAAGGAAATCAAGAATTGGTTTACAACCATGGGAGACAATGACAAAGCATCGGATGCAACGCCAGAAGCAAAGAATTCTGGTGTCGACCTAAACGACCCGTATTATCTTCATCCGAGTGATAATCCGGGGATGAATCTTGCACCAACGTTCAGCGGCGGAGCAGGCTTCGGCGGGTGGAAGCGCAAGGTGACCGTAGCCCTAAAGGCGAAAAATAAGTTTGGGTTCCTCGATGGAACATTGAAGGCGCCGCAGTCCGGCGATTCAAAGTTCGCTTCCTGGGAACGAGTAAATCATATGCTGATCTCTTGGCTCGCTCAGAGTGTAAGCAAGGATATTGCGGATGGAATCCTCTACTTCGATGATGCAGCAGATGCCTGGAAGAGCTTGTGTAAAAGGCATGAACAAACGAATGAAGCACAAGTTTACTCGGTGAAGAAGGAGATCGCAAAAATCGAACAAGATTCAGACACTGTATCTACTTTCTTCACCAAACTAAAGAATCTTTGGGACGAGCTGGAGTCGCTGGAGAAGAAAATCGCCTGTTCTTGCAATGCCAGGCAGGAATTTCAAGAACGACAACAGAAGGAGAGAGTAATGCAATTCTTAATGGGGTTGAATGAAACTTATTCGACTCTGAAGGAAAACATCCTTCTCAAGGAAAAGCTTCCAAGTGTTGACGAGGTATACTCTCTTGTTGCACATGAAGAACGACGTCGACAGATTTCATCTAAGGCTACGGGACCAGACCAAGATGCGATAGCCCTAGCCGCAGATAAAGTTCGATTTGGGCAAAATCAAAATCAAAGAAAGCCCACTAGAGATCTTGCCAAGCAGAACCTGTTTTGTTCCAAGTGCCAAAAGAAAGGGCATAATAGGGATGGATGTTTCGAGATAATCGGATATCCTGACTGGTGGAAGAAGAAAACAAAAGCTGTGGTTGGCGCTGCCTTTGCTAATCAGAATGCAGAAGATAGAAGTGTTAGTCAACCCCAGCATTCTGGTTTGAGCAGTGAAGAGTTGCAGCAGTTAAGAGATCTTCTTCAAAGGAACCGTGTAAGTCAACAACCGCAAGAAGATCGGTGTAACTTCTCAGGTAATTCAATCCCTCAAATGTTTTGCTCTGTCTGTTTCCTTAGCAAAACAAATTTGAATGATTCTGAATCTTGGATTCTTGATACGGGTGCCTCAGAGCACATGAGTGGCAATAAGAGACGATTTATTGACTTGAAAACTTTAGATGGGGATAGAGAAATTATCATGCCTGATGGTCATCTTCAGAAGGTTTCTCAATATGGGACTGTTAAACTTGGACAGAATTTTTACCTAGAAAATGTGTTGTTGGTTGAAAGTTTCAGATTTAACCTGATATCAGTGCAGAAACTTGTCAAACAAATTAATATGCCTGTCATTTTCTATGAATCTGCTTGTCATGTGCAGGACCTTGAAGGAAATAGAAACTGCATGATTGGAAAGGCTGTTAATGGTTTGTACCTGTTGAACATTGATGAAATTGGTGACATAGGAAAAATCATACAGAATACTCAAGTAGATAAAAGTTTTGTTTGTCAAAATTCTGTTAAAGAAAATGCCAATATAGATCTGTGGCACAGTAGATTAGGCCACGTGCCTCTGCACAAACTATGTTCTTTAGAGTTAATAAAGAAGGATGATGTTTTTAGACAGTTTGTGTGTGATGTTTGCCATAAAGCAAGATCTGTTCGGAAACCTTTTCCTAGCTCCTTTATTAAATCCAAGAACTGTTTTGAATTAGTGCATGCTGATGTGTGGGGACCTTTCAAGGTCCCAACTTATGATGACAAACGTTACTTTCTTACTTTAGTTGATGATTATTCTCGATGCACCTGGACACATTTGTTAAAGTACAAATCTGAAGCCTTTTATATTCTGACGTGTTTTATTACGCTGATTGAGAGACAGTTTGAGGTTAAAGTTAAGGCCATCAGGAGCGACAATGCCCTAGAATTAGGAAGTAGTACTGAGGGAACTAAGTACTTTAGAGAAAATGGGATTGTGCATCAAACGACATGTGCCCATTCACCGCAACAGAATGGCGTTGTGGAAAGGAAGCACAAGTACTTGTTAGAGACTGCTCGTGCCTTATATTTTCAGGCTCACCTTGATCTGCCTTATTGGGGTGAATGCATTAAATATGCAACCTACATCATTAATAGATTGCCATCTAAGTCCTTAGGTAATTTGACTCCTTATGAAAAATTGTATCATTCTAAACCAGATTATTCCTCTCTAAGAGTCTTTGGATGTCTTTGTTACAAAACTGAGGTAAGGAAAGATAGACACAAATTTGAACCAAGAGGATCAGCTTGCATTTACTTAGGTGTTGCAGAAAACAAGAAGGGGTATAAAGTCTTACATTTGAAAGATAAAACTGTTACCATCAGTAGGGATGTGACTTTTTATGAAAAGATCTTTCCCTTGCAAAATTTTATATCTGATAATGATGATACTGAAGTTCACACACAAGGCTATCCTAATCAAGATCAGACAGACAGTTGCGGTATCTATGATGATCATGATGTTGTGGAAAATATAGACATTGAAGTCCCTAGTACTGCTGAGAATACTGCTCAAGAAGCCACTGCAGAGAATACTGCACAGGAAAACACTGCAACAGAAGATAATGCAATGCTGAGAAGATCTACCCGAGAAAGACATCCTCCAGGATATCTTGGAGACTACTTCCTAGGACATTCTCATATTCCAGAACAAGATTTCTTCAGTAACATTCTTTTGATAGGTTACAGAAGGACAATGATACTTCTAACCTGCTATCTGATTACCTAACTAACTTGCAACCTATTAGTGTATATTCTGTGCATGCTTTGTCTTCAAGTTCCAGGTCTGTTCTTCAAAGTGTACAGCGCATACATGAACCACAGTCCTACAAAGTGGCCGTGAAAGACACCAATTGGGTACAAGCCATGGAGGATGAACTCAAAGCCCTTCATGATAACGGTACATGGACCATTGTTGATCCACCGAAGGGGAAACACATTATAGGCAGCAAGTGGGTTTATAAGGTAAAGTTGAAATCAGATGGCAACATTGAGAGATACAAGGCGCGCCTTGTGGCTAAAGGCTATACGCAAAAGTATGGTGAAGACTTTTGGGAGACTTTCTCCCCCGTTGTGAAAATAACAACAATAAGATGCCTCGTTACAGTGGCTGTTAAGAGAGGATGGAGATTGGATCAGCTCGACATCAACAACGCTTTTCTCCATGGTGATCTCCAAGAGGAAATTTACATGGAGGTACCGGAAGGTCTCAGAGAAATATACAAGCACAAGGTCTGCAGATTGCACAAATCCATATACGGTCTGAAACAGGCCTCACGAAGCTGGTATGAAAAACTCTCTCAAACTCTTCGGTATTATGGTTATACTCAATCGCAGAATGATCATTCCCTCTTTATCAAATTCAATGGCAATTTCCAAACCTTCCTTGGCATATATGTTGATGACATAATAGCCACAGGAAATGATGAAGCAGAAATCAAACATATAAAAACTGTTCTTAACACAAAGTTCAAAATTAAAGATTTGGGCAAACTGTGTTATTTCCTTGGAATGGAGTTTACCTACACTGAAAATGGTGTCATTTTGAATCAAAGAAAGTATATCACTGATCTGTTACATGATTATTTAACTCCTGACTGCAAAGTTGCAGCTGTTCCGTTACCAGCAGCATACAAGTCTCAAATTGGACAGAGCCCACTACTTGATGACCCCACTTATTACAGAAGACTTATAGGAAGAATAAACTTCCTTTCCAACACAAGGCCAGATCTCTCTTACCCTATACAGCAACTGAGTCAGCACCTGAAACAACCAACAGAAGAGAATATGCAGTCTGCACTGCACCTCCTGAGATACATCAAAGGAACACAAGGTAATGGCATCTTCTTTAATAACAGATCAGATCTAACTTTAACTGCTTTTTGTGATGCAGATTGGGCTAGTTGCCCTTTGACTAGAAGATCAGTGAGCGGTTACATTATTCTCCTCGGTGGTACAGCAGTCAGTTGGAAATCGAAAAAGCAAACGACGGTCGCTTTATCCACTGCAGAATCTGAATATCGGTCCATCAGGAGAGTCACTACTGAGCTTACATGGCTCACTCGACTGCTTCATGATCTAGGTGTAGAAGGAGTCACACCTATTCAAGTCAACTGCGACAACAAGGCGGCAGTCTACATCGCCCGGAATCCCGTCTTCCACGAAAGAACCAAACACATAGAGTTGGACTGTCATCTGGTTCGAGAAAAGATTCAAGAGGGTTTGATTAATCTTCAGCATATCCCAGGAGATCGACAACTGGCAGATGTTCTTACGAAAGCTGTAACAGCAAGGCAATACCAGTCCTTCTTGAAACAAGCAGGCTTTCATACAAACTCAGACAACAGGGGGAGTTCCATATCAGAGACAGCAGCAGAGTAGTTCCAGATTCTTGCAAAACTAGATCACAACAATCTTCCTGATCTATGTTTTGAGGGGGAGTATTGGAACTATAAATATGTATGTTGTCCAATATGTATGTGGCCCAACCCATGTCTAATATACATGCGGCCCAGTACTGAGTTGCATAGGTTATAGGACTCATTAGTTTAGATATATTGTCGGGTTATTAGTTTCCTGTTGTAAACAAGACAATACAGAGAGTAGTTCAGCAACTCTCTCGATTCATCATTCTGAATGAAACACATCTTCTTCTACAGAAGTAATTCAATTTCTGCAATACTCTTTCGTTAATCTGCTGTCAGAATTCAGGAATAGAGCAGGGGATGGTATTCTGGCGTGAGAAAAGAAATAAGAGGGGTTGGGGTAGTATAGTCTATCGATAGCTTGGAAAGGAAGAGTGGCTGCTCTGTTATGAAAGAACTGGGGAAGTTGACGGTAAGTACTACTTACTTGTACTATTTTTACTTGTTTAATTTAATCTAATGATGTGAGTTGGTTTTTTTTTTTTATGCAGGTACCGTCTGGCATTGGAAGGGAGTTTTAAATTTTCCATTAGCTAACATTTTGGAATTATTTGTACTATTTTATTAACTTATTATATCTAATGATGATTTGTTTTATTTTGCATGTATAGACAACCGGCTAGGATAGAAAATTAGAGGGAATTTTGAAATTTCCCTTAACTCTAATTGTGGCACTTAATTACACATGTATATATAAGGCTATATTATAATATGTTCCATTGTTACTTATAGTATTTTTTTTTTGATCTTGGGGTGTATATATGTGTACATGTTTGTGTCTATAATTTGTCTAGGGTATATAAAATATTTATATAATTTATTAAGGTATACTAGTGGTATTTAACACATAGACTAATATGTTAGGTGTGACATTTACATTTAGGAGTTTATTTCTACCTAAAAATATTTTATCTTTGATTAAAGATTTAATGTGTAATTTAATGTCCATTTTGGACTATATATTTTATGCAACAATATTTATAGCAATTATTGCTCATGTTTTAATTTAATCCTTATTAATTAAGGTGGTAATTATCCGGGGTATTTCACTACCGCTCTCGGGGGTGGCATACCAGGTAGTTCTTTTGGGAACACATCAGGAAATTCGGATACAACTAGCACCTAGGTGCTGAATTCTGGATCTCTATCTAGATCTTACACGTAACATAAATATACATCGTGCCCCTTTCTGAGCTACCGGTATATAGCCACAGCAGAGATGACTGTAGTCGAAGGCTCTCTCAGCCTCTGGCGGTATGAAACAGTAACCCCAGATGGACTCTTGAGCAGCAGTCTATGCTCGGCGCAAAGGATTCACCCCTTGTGTCACTCCAACCAGTTCATCCCGACTATCAAGTTGAATCCCAACCCATTGAATTCGATGAAGGAGATGGGAAACTCTTCACCCTTGATTCGGATCGTGGCAACTCGGTAATATTTGGTACATCTTACTCACTCCTTCGACGGGACAGTAACCAGGAAGTCTGGTAGCTCATCTGCATCTAGCCCCAACCTCTTTGCAAATGATGGTGAAACAAAGGTATGAAAGGCGCCGGAGTCGAATAGTACGGAGGAATCAATGCCATTTACTGGGAAGGTTCCCGTTAGGATGGTGCCGCTCTTATCGACTTGTGCTTCGGTGAGGATAGTCAGGTTACCTTCGGTACCGAGTCCACAACCTAATGATTCATAAGTTTTGTAAGTAATGATGGTAGGACACGAGGGGAATTTAATAACCAACACTGCTCTTTATTAATAAACCAACCATCATACATACTGTGTCTCTAATACACATTACTAATGCATTACATGATACTACAAGGTTAATACTTTCTAAAGGTAAGATTCAGGCGTCCTGGTTTCATGTGTGTGGCATTGATTATTGCCGGTGGTGCTGTATTCAACTTGATCTTTTTGATACCGTGATACAACAACCTTGAATTTCCACCCATGATTAAGACATCTCCTGATCTCAATACCATCTTCTCTACGAGGTCCACACGCTTATGTTCATTATACAAAAATACCACATCATCACCAATATACCAAGACACTACGGGCACTCCTTGTTCAAGAGATACCGTTGTATCGTCCATATCTTGGTGTAAGCCAAGTCGTCCTTTTTTCTCATAGAAGTTGACGATACAAAGGTCTGCTTCCAGTGCAAGAAATTGATCGTCTTCACACTGTTGTGCAAGTTCTACAGCTTGTGTAACAAGCGTCTGAAATTAGGTGGGTATTGTTGGTGGTGGTACTCCATCTTGCGTTCGCGTCTTCTGGTATGTCTTGGTATAAGGATCCCAGTTCTTTCCCAAGCACATCATCTTCAGCTTCATTGTTGCTCCATCAGGGAATTCGGGTGTGTAAAATCCTCCTGGACCCGCTCCTAGTTCATTGCATCGTCGGATGATGGAAATTTATGCTTTAGGTGTCAAGTATCCTTTTAATAAGATCATACCTGGTCGGATGACCTGACACTGCTCGTTGGTGAAGTGGTGAGTGGTGATGTTAGCTTCTTCATGGTTTGGATTTGAAGGTATTGGGTAGCAGATATTAAATCTCCCTAAGGTTTGTAAATTCCATCTACGTGAGTTCTAGTTTCAACTAGTTCATTTCATGCTTGAATTCATACTTTAAGTGCTTACGAATTCATACATTCACTCAATCAGGCAAGTAATACTTTAGACATGCTCTTCAAGGATTAAAGGTATTAGTTAGTACCTAAGCCGGATTTAGTGCCGGTCCCGTCACGATCAATAGTGTGCAACGCCGGCTGCCTCTGCGGTGCGCCCTTCTGAGTACCTCGGGACCCCTGTCCCTGTGAGGTCTGCTAGGTTTGACCATCGCCAGATGCAACCTCCTTGCCTTCACGTTGCTTGTAGCCCTGGTAGTTGCCCTTGGGCTTCGAGTTCTCCGGGCATACATTCGCGCGGTGCCTCGGTTTCTGGCAGTTGAAGCATCGTATTTCTCTACCTTGGCAATCTGTGCCGGGGTGATCCTTGTTGAAATGTCGGCAGACGTAATTTCATCCATAACTTTGGCTCTTGCCATAGCTAGAACCAGAACCTGTAGCTTCAAAGTTAGCGAGGTTCTGCATATTTACACTAATTTACATGTATACTAATTCGGTTTCTGGTGATATGACGCCGTTAGACATCCAATGACTAACTAGGCTCATGCTACTTACTGTAACGGTATAAGGACTAGTTAAATACCCCTAATTTATTAAACATTGACTAAACATTTAATCAATTAAATTAAGGCCTAAACATGCCTTAAAAATCAATTTAAAAACAACAATGGTCAACATAAAGCACATATTGCACCTTTTGATTGTTTAGGGCAAATATATGCCCAAATGAAATCCTTAGGACCTAAAATTTTGTCTTAAGAATTATAACACATTAACGAACGTAATAAAATCATTGGAAAATAATCCAACATAAAGAACAAGCATTACATGCTTAAAAGTCACTTAAGGCAAAAAGGTGCTCTTAGAAACCTTAAAGGTCTTTTGACCTCCGTTTGATTCCAAATTTGATTCCTAAGTTTAGTAATCATGTAATGGATATAATAAATTAATTACCAAAGGAAACGAAGCTTAAAAACAAGCTTTAACACAAAATGTACACTAAGACACCTTAAAGCACGTTTTTGTGTATAACTTCAAAAGTATGGGTTTTATGCCACTTTAAGGACCATATTACATTCTTTATAACATTTATGTTATGATAGACTACTTTATAAGGTCCAAATCAAAGTTTTCAAATAAAATCAAAATGGGTGATTTTGGCGTGAATAGTTAATAACATTTAATTATTTAATATAATGCATGGTCATCACTTCATCTTGACCTTGACCATATAATTGCCGCCAAATTGGCAGTTCCCTGTCACTTAATAGCCGGTTCTTTCCACTTGGCAACCCTTACGGTGATTTTAGGAGCCATCCTTATCCCTTATCAGCCGGCCTCATTATATATATATAAGGATCTTAAGTAACTTCTTTTATAAAGAAAACAAGTGTCATATGTTCATATAATTAAGCCACGTTATTTCCCCCACCTTAACAGCACTTTACGGCAGACTTAAGGGGTTTCTTCGTCTGGAAGTAATCTCCAAATATCCCATAGTGACTCATCTCATGCTATTATCCTTTTATAGCATTAATCATCTTAAAGCCAACTTTGACCTTCCCTCACTCCATCTTCTTTCTCAGCCGTCTTCTACCTTCCCAAACCCTCTCTTTTTTTCTTCAGCCGTGATGAAACAGCTGCTCCCGTGGAAGGCCATTCTTGATCTAGGTAAGGTCCTAAAGCAAGTTTATGCTTCCTCCGAACTGTAAAATTGATATAATAAATACTAAGAAATAATCCTATAAAATAATAAATCAAAAGACCGTCGGGTTATAAAAATCCCGGTTGTAGCAGTATAGTAATTAAAGCGACCTAGGTATCAATCCGTGGGACTTGAGGAAAATAAGTCTAGCCTTCGACAATTGGTAATTAAAAAGGGGGTTTGTTTTTGTTTTATAAACTAAAATGAAAGACAGCAAAATTTTGAATAACATAAGAAATTAAATAACAGATAAATGAAACTGAGTGAGTATATGAAAGAGCGGACTCTGGGTTCAGGTTTTATTGGTTTGATTAATTAAACTATTCTACTACTGGTTAATTAAGAATAAATTGACAAAATTCCTTTTAGAGTCTTAAGGTCTAAATCATAGATCCTAAAGACCTCGTCTACCAGAACATGCTAGGTCTAATCCAGACTCAAGCAAAACACATGTAAACGACTAAGTAAAAGGAATTATATTTTTGCGTCTGAAGTACTAAACTTACTCAATCAGATTCAGTTTTTCCATAGATATAACAATTAATATGACCTATCTATTTATCACTGATCTGATCAAAATAGATTTCGTAAGGTAATTCAATAAACTCATGAAATTTATTGTGAAGCGAGAGAATAACATTAATTGTATCAACTTATAATTTAACTAAACTAGTAAAATATTGCATAATTAAAACAAACTAATAATAACCGTTCCCTAGAGTATAATATTCTAGCATGTCATATTAAATAAATAGACAGATACAAGAGTCGCATAAATCATTTGCATTGGACTCCTGAATTTATTTTGGTTTTAAAAATACACTGGGCTAGAGGTTGGATGAGATGGATAATATTTGTGGAGGATATGTAAATATATGAAAGTGTGTGGTTGAAAGGAAAATAAAATAAAGATGTGTGGTGGAAATGGGAAATAAAATAAAGATGTACAAATTTGTGTTACGTAGAATGAAATGGAGAAATGGAAATTGGGTGGAGTGGTATGGTCGTCTGGTGGGGTGTGGAAGGGAGTCTGCTGCTCGATGCCGTCTTTGGATTTGGATGGAGCAGATTATTTATAGAAGGATTCAGAGACTTAACCAAAAAGGTAGGTAGAATCGGTGCCTAAATTAGGCACCGTCACGCAGTCTGTAGAAGTCTGCAAGAGCAGACTTTTCTTACTCTTTTTTTTTGTCTTGTTTGCAACGTACGCAGACTCACTTTTGAATTTTTTTTCTTCTTTTGCTTTCGGTGGCCACAACTTTTAGACTTTAGAATTTTTTTTTACGAACGGACGCTTCAATTATTATTTTTTGAACATCTGCATTCGCTGACGTTACTCTTTTTCTTTTTTTTTAGAAATGCTTTTCTTATTTATGTTATATTTTGACTGCCTCAAATTCTTCATTTGAGCTC
This sequence comes from Limonium bicolor, assembly GCA_023374045.1. Taxonomy (NCBI): domain Eukaryota; kingdom Viridiplantae; phylum Streptophyta; class Magnoliopsida; order Caryophyllales; family Plumbaginaceae; genus Limonium; species Limonium bicolor. Next base: position 149,551,707 of record CM041781.1, on the reverse strand, counting down.
TGATTTGTTCCCCGTTTGCCGCATTGGAAAGCTCGTGAGGAGAAATATGCATTTCCACCTTCATTTCCTGATTTTATCATATAAATTGGCATCAGTTCTTGCCCATAGTAAGAGTCATGAAAAGCATAGGATAAGTGTGAGAAAGTGCGTAAAAAGTTACACAAAATAAGGACTTAGCACCTATAAAACTACATCAATTTCACACTTATCAAATCACCCCACACTTAGCCTTTTGCTTGTCCCCAAGCAAAACTCTCAAACGCAAGTTCAAGCGAGGCTAATGAAACTCAACTCAGAAGGAAGAGCATAAAAGAAGGACACTACTAGCTTTACCAATCAAGGGGGCAATTTTGTTTATTAAGCACAATTCATTTTTTTTCACAAACAGGAAGTCATTCAAAGCTAACTATAGAGAAACAAAACCATAAGAACCTTGCCTTTAGCAATGATCCAATCCACCTTTTTCATTCTCAAACCAATAGAACAACAAGGGGCATGAAGTAAGATCTTATTCCATCATACCTTTCAATGCCACATACCCTTGATCCATAGAGAGGATTAAATTTTCATTCAGCACATCAATTGCATATTTTTTTTCAATTCAAGCACTTTTAATTTATTTCACCACAGACTTTTTTCTCCACCCATGTAACGGCTTTAGGTCAACTATCCCAGATCACATGGACCTTAGGTAGCTAGGTGATGAGGCACCCCAAAGGACTTAATAACCAAGTGGACGAGGCCCGACTTTGGATCAGAATTAAAATTAAGCATGCTTAGGATCAACGGAGTACCTTGCCTTGTTCTTTTTCCAACCATTTCACTTCAGACATTCCAAGGCTCAAAGCTAAAAACAAGGTTAAGATGGTGAATATTCTCAATCATTCAGCATTCATAGAACATAGACTTCCTTTTGATTAATTAAAACTAGAAAAATTTAAAAATTTTGCACCCCAAGATCAGCTAACTAACCATACGTCCTCTATGGCTTCCTTCCAAGTTGAGCAATATAGCAAGACTTAAACAAATGCAAGAGAAAAGAGCTCAGAGACACAAAAGAATCGGCGAATGAGCTTACCCCACCCCACACTTAGAGTGAAGCAATGTCTTCATTGCTTAGGGAGAATTAACATTGTGCAGGCAATCCAACGGGGAAACAAAATTGCACATAAGAGTTCAAAGGGGAGCATATAAAATATTCAAGAGAGGAAAAGGTAAGAATACTCCCTCGAGTCCGCTCAGGGTGTGTAGCAAGGCCTACCCCACACTTGAGTTCAGCTAAGCGACAAAGTAAGCAAGCTAAGAAATATAATCTACAAAGCTAGAAGAACTCAAGTGGAACCAAAAAAAATATTAGTAGAAAAATAAGAGTAAGACTCTTGCAAGAAGCATAGCACCCAGCCGACACACCACAATATAAAAAGAAAATAGCAAACTAAACTACGAAAGTGAAAACAAACATTTTTTTGAATAATATTAGACATATACATAAAACTTAAATTAATAAAGGGAAAACACACAAAAGTAAATGTAAGTTAAGCAAAAGAAAGAGAGGAGAGAATGCTCCCTAGAAATTAAAAGAAGTGGTGAGTTGCCTCCCACCAAGCTGCTATGCTTTAAAGTCTCAAGCTAGACTCATCAGTCAGATTTAGGGAAGAGAGGAAGAGGAGTGGGAAAGGGTCCCACAACATCCTAAAGCTAAGTTACGCAGCTTTCGAAATTTATGCTTTAACCGTCATGGGATGGACTTCTTCTTAGGTGGCGCTAGCCCCGAAACAGAGGGAGAAAGGTCCTACTGTACCTGGACAATTATACCTCTTCAGATGGGCCCTATTAACTTTAAAGGTTTTACCTTTCTTGTTCTGCAATTCAAAGGCACCGTAAGAGGTTACACCCACAATCCTGAAAGGACCAGTCCAGTGAGACTTGAGCTTCCCAGGGAAAAGCTTCAACCAAGATTGTAGAGTAGAGTCGAACCAAGTCTCCTACTTTGAAATCTCTCTTGAGAATCAACTGGGCATGGAATCTCTTTGTACGTTCCTTATAAATTTAGCACTGTGGTAAGCTTGATCCCTCAGCTCCTCTAGCTCAAAGAGCTGCAACTTCCTCTTCTCACCAGCAGTAGTCATATCAAAATTTACAGCCTTGATAGCCCAATAAGCCTTGTGCTCAAGCTCCACAGGAGATGGCAAGACTTCCCATAAACCAATCGAAAGGGTGGCATACCAATGGGAGTCTTATAGGCTGTACGATAGGCCCAAAGAGCATTATCTAGCTTCAAATCCCAATCTTTCCTGGAGGCATTCACCGTCTTTTGGAGTATCCACTTTAACTCCCTATTTGACACTTTAGCCTGCCCATTCATCTGAGGATGGTAAGCAAGGGCAACTTTGTGGTGTACTCCATGCTTTGCCATCAGGGCATCAATGCTTCAATTGTAGAAATACGTGCCTCCATCACTAATAAGAGCTCGAGGGACTCCAAAGCGTGTAAAGATGTGCTTCTTTAAGAATTGGACCACAGTCTTTGAATCAGCATGTTGGCAAGGAATTGCTTCAACCCACTTGGATACGTAGTCAATGGCCACGAGTATATAATGTTAACCCTGTGCAGAAGGAAAATGGCCCATAATTCTATACCCCAACAGTCGAATAACTCAACCTCTAGGATCCCTTGTTGTGGCATCTCGAGTCTTCGTGAGGTATTGCCCATTCGTTGACATTCATCACATTGTGCTACGATGGTTCGACAATCCTTATGAATGGTAGGCCAATGAAAACCGGATTCTAGAACCTTGGCAGCTGTCCTTTGGGAGCCATGATGACCTCTAGCCTCTCTGGAGTGACAGAATTTGATAACACTAGAGATTTCATCATCATGAAGGCATCTTCGTATTAGACTGTCAGCACATACTCGGAAAGATATGGATCCTCCCATAAATAATGGCGAGTTTCGGCAAGGAATTTCTTCCTCTGGTTATAGCTATAATCATGTGGAATTAACCCAGAAGCGAGATAATTCGCTAAATCAGCATACCATGGTTCTTGTACCTTCCTAATTCGGAACGCAGTCTCGTCAGGGAAGAACTCATTAATTGGGACTCTATCGTCTGGGATGTTGAGTCTGGAGAGATGGTCAGCAACTCCATTTTGCTTCCCCTTCTTATCAACAATCTCCAAGTTAACTCTTGAAGAAGCAAAATCCATCTTAGCAGTCGAGGTTTGGAATCATTTTTGAGGAAGACATATTTGAGTGTCGAATGATCCGCGTGGATGATCACCTTGCTCCCCAACAGATATGATCTAAATTTGTCTAGAGCAAACACTACTGCAAGTAACTCCTCCTCTGTGGTGGTATAATTCTTCTGCGCATCAATTAGAGTTTTACTAAGATAAGTGATTACTCTCAAAATTTTGTCCTTCTTTGGCATAGGGCAGCACGAACGGCATAGTCGCTTGCATCGGTCATGATCTCGAACGGTGCGGACCAATCAGGAGGGATCACAATCTAGGCGGAGCAGAGTTTTGTTTTATGTTTTGGAAAGACGCCATACATTATCAGTGAATTGGAATTTAATATTCTTCTGCAGTAGGTCTGATAGGGGTTAGCTATTTTTGAGAAATATTGAATGAACCTCTTGTAGAACCCGGCGTGACCAAGGAAAGATCTAACATCCCTCACTAAAGCAGGTGGAGGTATTTCTCTATTACTTCCACCTTGGCTTTGTCCACTTGGATTCCTTCTTTGGACACCTTGTGACCGAGCACAATCCCTTCTTGTACCATGAAATGACACTTCTCCCAGTTGAGTACTAGGTTTGTCTCCTCACAGCGCCCAAGGATTTGATCTAGTTGCTCCAGGCACATCTTCGCCCACTAGATACTAGCTGAATTCGTCATGAATACCTCAATGCTTTTCTTATGAAGTCGTTAAATATCACCATCATGCACCGTTGAAAGCATTGCAGAGACCGAAAGGCATCCTTCTGTATGAAATGTGTCGTATGGGTAGGTGAAGGTTGTCTTCTCTTGGTCTTCTGGAGCTATTGGAATTTGGAAGTATCCATTGTAGCCATCAAGGAAGTAGTAATACTTCTGGCCTGCTAGCCGCTCAAGCATCTGGTCAATGAATGGAAGCTGGAAGTGGTCCTTCCTTGTAGCGTTGTTAAGTCGACGGTAGTCGATGCACATCCGCCATCCAGTAGTTTGTCGTTGGGGTACCAACTCACCTTTTTCATTAGGAACAACAACGATTCCTCCTTTATTGGGTACAACTTGAATTGGAGAAACCCATGGGCTGTCAAAGATTGGGTAAATATTCCTGCCTGCATCGAGAAGCTTCAGTACTTATGTTTTGACCACTTCCTTCAGGTTGGGATTCAGTCTTCGCTGGGGTTGTCTCACTGATTTGTAGCTATCTTCCATGTAGATTCTGTGAGTGCAGAACCCTGGATTAATCCTCTTCAGGTCAGCGACAGACCATCCCATGGCTCCCTTGTGTCCATTGAGCACCTCCAGTTGCCTTATTTTTTGCAGGTTAGACAGAGATGTAGAAATAATAACTGGAAGAGTGTTACTCTCTCCCAGAAAAACATATTTAAGATGCGTAGGAAGTGATTTGAATTCTAGAACGGGCGGTTTTTCTATAGAAGGCATAGGTTTTTTGAATAGGTTGGTCCAACTTTTCTACAAGATAAGCAGTTGAGCTAAAATATGATCATCCCTGATTTAGTTATTGAATGATTGAGGCTACCTCTAGGTTATCTTTGTCATCTTCAATTAACAAGTTTAAAATGTGTCTTAAAACAACCGATGATTCTAACATGGACTTTTGTTCAATGTTACTAGCAGGGATATAGTCATCCTCTAGGTCAGGTAAATCCTCTATCAGATCAACAAAAAATATAACATGAGAAGAGATGTTCTTCCGTATAATTTATTTATATCAAAGCTAAGCTCTTCTTCATGAAATTTTAAGGTAATTTTTCCCTTATCCACATCTATGACAGTTATGCTGTATAGGTTTCAGTCAGCTGGACGATGTCTTTCTCCTTGTACTTCCTCTTATTTGAGATTAGATCCTTGATGAATTTAGCATAATTAGGCATCTGTTTGATGGGATCAATAAGAGGGGCATAATGGTGAGTTTTCGGAAGACATCAAGAAAGCTTCCAAACTGCTCATCAAGCTCTTGCTCTTTGAGAAGGTTTGGAAAGGGTAAATCTGGGTAAGTCTCTTTCCTTTAGTATTATTTACAGCAGTTAATTTAGAATTGGAAGAAACAGGAGCCTGGGTCTCCTTATGACCTACCTCAGGAGGGATAGATTGCCCTGGTGGTGCACCGACAGTTGTAGAACGGGGTACGATGGCCATATCAGGTAGGTTTTCTGCCTGTTTCTCTTTGTTCAGGTTTATTCTGCTTCGTAGGGTGACTGCATGTAATTCTTTGACGTTCTCTTCATCTACATCAACCATCACATTTGAGACTATTACTAACTTCAATTGCTCCTTGGGGTTTGGATCTATATGGGAAGGTAGGGAGCCGAAAGGCCTTTGTTGTAGTAGGAATTGAGTCAACTGACTCATTGCTCCTTGCATTTGCACCATGGCTTGCTCCAATTTCTAATGTCCAGATGTCAGATTCTAGTTAACCGTAGATTGTTGTTCTTTAGACACCATTAGTTTGTCTACCATCTCTTGCAGTTTAGCATTGTTCAAGTTTAGCGATGGTTGCTGGAATTGAGATTACTGTGGTCTTGCTTCGTTGTATTGATGCCTTGAAAATCCTGGTGGTGCTCCTTGAATTCCATGCTGAGGTTGCATCTGGTGTGAGTTCAGCGCGTTGTTTGGATTTCCATACCGGAGGTTTTGATGCTGATTCTACACCCAAGGCTGTTTGCTGTTGAACTGTCCGATGACGTTGGCCTCCTCTATATGCTTCATCTCGACTACCATTGGGCAATCCTCATAGTCATGTGTGTCCCCACACTGAGAGTAACAGACTTCATTGGAACTTGTAGACACCTTCTTGGCAGATTGCCTAGGAGTAGGCCCCATGGTGAGCTATTCAAGCATTTTCGCCATACTCCCCATCGTGGTTTTTTGATGCGCTTGCTCGGCGGCTATCTGCTCCATCATTGAGTCTAGAGCTCGGGTAGAACTGCGACCTATTGAAAATACTCTTTCCCCACTGTTGCTCCTTGGCAAAGCTCCTCACAGTAGGACTCCTTTGCTACCATGAAATCTTCCCTGCTTTTCGCTAGTAGGTTCCCTCCTAAGGCAGCTCTTACCTCGCCTCTATTTTCATCTTTTAGCCCTTAGAAGAATCCTTGAGCCAGCGAGGTGATGTTCTGACCGTGGTGAGGGCACTGACGGAGTAGTTCTTTGAATCGGTACCATGCCTCGCATATTGTCTCACTACCCAGCTGTCTAAATTCCATCAGATCAGCGATTATCTGTCGTATCCTAGAGATTGGGATGTAATTTATTGTAGAACTTATCCGTCATCTGCTCCCAAGTGATAATGATGTCTGGTGGTAGTCGATGGAAACCATTTTGAAGCTTTTCCTAATAGGCTGTGCTGGAACAAACATAGTCTAGCATATTCCTCCAGGCCTTACGATAAGCTAAGCGGTCCAAGTGCACTAGGAATCCGTGTACATGGTCTAGTACATCAGCTGGATCGGCACCTGAAAAGGTTCCTGCAGGGTGATTACGAACAACATTTGATTGATGGGAGGGTTTTACCTAATGTCAGTCTGCCACTAGTTCTGTAGTTAGGTGTGGTAGAACCACTGGGCCTCTACTGGGTGTGGCTGGCGGGTCTGTTTATTCTCCCCATCGTGTATTGGGTGACTGGACCTCCTCCAAACTGGTTATGGTTTGCTTCCACGTTGAAATGTAGCACTCTTCTTGCTTTATGTAATGTGCGTGTTATCTCTGGATCCAAGTTGTAAATCGACGGCCTTGAGATCTGGTGTTGTGCATTCACCGCACCCTTGAATGGGAGAGAACGTGCCTAACTTTTAAATTTGGACTAAGAAAATAAAACAGACTATTAATATAATCGAAGAAAGATATCGAAAACGGCTAATAATAATTAAATTAGAAATTATGGCTTAAAGTAAATTAGAAATAAAAATACTAGTGAAAATAATTAACTAAAATTATAAAACAAAGTACAGTAATATAGTACCGAAATAAAAAATAACCAAGCCTAGGGACTAGACAAGGTTAAGTCCTCGGCAACGGCGTCATTTTGCGAACGGTAAAATTGATATAATAAATACTAAGAAATAATCCTAGAAAATAAAATCAAAAGACCATCGGGTTACAAAAATCCCGGTCGCAGCAGTATAATAATTAAAGCGACCTAGGTATCAATCCGTGGGACTTGAGGAAAATAAGTCTAGCCTTAGAGAATTGGTAATTAAAAAGGGGGTTTGTTTTTGTTTTGTACATTAAAATGAAAGACAGCAAAAATTTGAATAACAGAAGAAATTAAATAACAGATAAATGAAACTGATTGAATATATGGCAAAGCGGACTCTAGGTTTAGGTTTTATTCGTTTGATTAATTAAGCTATTCAACTGGTTAATTAAGAATAAATTGGCAAAATTTCTTTTAGAGTCTTAAGGTCTAAATCATAGATCCTAAAGACCTCGTCTACCAGAACATGCTAGGTCTAATCCAGACTCAAGCAAAACACAAGTAAACGACTAAGTAAAAGGAATTATATTTTTGTGTCTGAAGTACTAAACTTACTCAATCAGATTCTGTTTTTCCACAGATATAACAATTAATATGACCTATCTATTTATCGCTGATCTGATCAAAATAGATTTCGTAAGGCAATTCAATAAATTCATGAAATTTATTGTAAAGCGAGAGAATAACATTAATTTTATCAAATTATAATTAAATTAAAGCAGTGAAAAAATTGCATAATTAAAACAAACTAATAATAACCATTCCCTAGAGTATAATATTCTAGCCTATCATATTAAATAAATAGACAGATACAAGAGTCGCAGAAATCATCTGTATTTGACTCCTGTATTTATTCTAGTATTTTTAATACACCGGGCTAGGGGTTGGATGAGATGGATAATATTTGTGGAGGATATGTAAATATATGAAAGTGTGTGATGGAAAGGAAAATAAAATAAAGATGTGTGGTGGAAATGGAAAAAAAAAGATGTAGAAATTTGTGTTGCGTAGAATGAAATGGAGAAATGGAAAAGTGGGTGGAGTGGTGTGGTCGTCTGGTGGGGTGTGGAAGGGAGTGTGCTGATCGATGCCGTCTTTGGATTTGGATGAAGCAGATTGTTTATAGAAGGATTCAAAGACTTAATCAGACAAGTAGGTAGAATCGGTGCTTAAATTAGGCACCATAGCGCAGTCTGCAGAAGTCTGCAAAAGCAGACTTTTCTTACTCGTTTTTTTTTGTCTTGTCTGCAGCGTACGCAGACTCACTTTTGAATTTTTTTCTTCTCACTTTCGGTGGCCACAACTTTTAGACTTTAGAATTATTTTTTTACGAACGCACGCTTCAATTTTTTTTTGAACGTCTGCATTCGTAGACATTACTTTTTTTTTTAGAAATGCTTTTCTTATTTATGTTATATTTTGACTGCCTCAGATTCTTCATTTGAGCTCCGATTTGTTCCCCGTTTACGGCGTTGGAAAGCTCATGAGGAGAACTATGCATTTCCACCATCATTTCCTGATTTTATCATAGAAATTGGCATCAGTTCTTGCCCAAAGTAAGAGTCATGAAAAACATAGGATAAGTGTGTGAAAGTGCATAAAAAGTTACACAAAATAAGAACTTAGCACCTACAAAACTACATCAATTTCACACTTATCACTTCCTCTTTTCTTCTTCTTTCCATTGCGCTCAACCATTCCTATTTTATCCAGCCTTTTGGTGTGAGCTGAAGCTGGAAGTAGTAGTTATTCTTGACTGGAAAACCAAGAGCAGGAGGGGACCCAGTTCATGTTGTTTTCATGGTAAAAGTATGCATTAAGCTAGCTAATCCTTTTCTCTTCATTACCGGTTTCCTCCTTTGATTTCTCCTACTCATTTTGCTCCTCTTATTGTAATCTTTCGGTAGGAATATGGATCCCCTCATGTGCTGTTTCAAATGGAGTTAAGAAGCTCATAAAAGTCATTTTGAAAGGTAAATTAACTAGCTATCGCTCACCATATATTACCGGTTGTATGTACTGATATGAATGGTGTTTTAACAACAGTTTACTGCTCCAAAATTCAGGCGTGAGCTGCCCCTCTAAGCCTCATATCAAGGTAAATAATCAAGTTAAACTACGCTTAAATTAGCCTCTAACCACCTATAATAAAAAGGTGACTAATACACCTCTCTTTACTTGCAAAATGGGGGCGCATGTATGCTGGAACAAGGGAAGAAACTCTACCCAAAATGGTGAAGAAAAATGTGTGTGGAAGCTTGTCTAATTAAGGTAATTACTACCTAAATGGAGTATTAATTAAATGTGTATGTGGTCTAATGTTCAAAAAATAATAACCTAAGACTATTGTATTTCATCAGCCGTGAGCATTGAAGTGTTGTTGGCTGCTTGGTTGCTATTAAACAAGTAAGTAGTTTATATGATATATATTAAGCTTTTACGTGATTTCATTACTTTCAATATGCGCCATGAGTTAGTGATAGTCAAAGTAACTTAATTAGGTGTTAAAACGGTAATTAAAACTTATGGCTAGTTTAGTATATATTTAGATGGCTTATAATGTCATGAAAATGACTTAAGTGGGCAAAATATGATTTATAATATTATTTGGGTGTGATACTAGGAAACCGTGAGTTACAAGGGATATTGTGACCAAACTATGAATTTAAATGTTGTATAATATTTTAAGTAAGTTACCTAATGTTTATGTGACATATAATGTCATGGAATTAATTAAATAGTTAAGATACAATATATAAAATATTGCACAAACATGTATACCATAACCGAGTGCTATAGTGTCTTTTATGACATTTATAAGTAATTTATTATATATTAAAGTTTGTATCAAGCCATGTTTTAAGCTATTTAGTTTTATGTTTTATTAAGTTTAAAATAAAGTTTATAATTAGATATTTATTACCGAGATGAAATTTGGGGTTATTTTGTAATTATAATGAATTTTTAGGGGCTAACTATTTGTAACACCCCTACCGCTAATCCTATGCTTACCGTCCAATCATCCCTTTAATTCTACCAGTTCGCAGCGGAAGACTACTACTACTACTACGGAGGGTGGTACAACGCCGCTAACCGCCCATACGGCTAGCTAGTCTTACCTTGCTTACAGTCATGGTCTGATGACATAGTATACCGAGCCACTACATTACTTACCAATTACTGAATATCAAATACTTACATTAATGGATTACCAAGTGCCAGAGTATATTCAATTACATCATTTCCAAGTTTACCAAAAATAATGAGTTTCTACCATCTACTCATCTATACCAATTCACCATCCCATCAATATCCAAAAAGGTGTACCCCATGGTACACCGGCTAATCAAAAGGCTCCTAGCCGTGTACAACTTAGTACACCATTCACAATTCATTAATTACAACCAAAAAAGAATCTATCTAAGTCTTCATCATCTTCACCCTTCTCGTGTACCTGCGTGTAGTAAAAAACATCGCCCCAAGGGGCTCAGCAAAAGCTGCGCATAAACTCTGCATGTACCGCGTGCTAGCTAGGGCACACCAACTAATTAAGGTCGAATAGGCATGCGGTTCATTTATTTCATACATACATGCTTTTCATACATCATACAATCATGCTCAACACCATACATAATCCAAGGCAACAATACAATAGCATACACAATCCTTACCTTCACAAGGGTTAGCCAAATTACGCATCCGGGTTAATCGGAATGCTTTTTACTCTTTACTCATTACACATTACTTACACTTACTTACACTTACTTACTTTTCCATACTTATTACTCGTTCTTACTTACTTACTTTTACTCATGTTAAGTCGGTATGACCTCCGGCCCGGGGACTACACCGTCCCACCACCGGGATTTACTTGACTCACCAATCCGGGATGCTACCCATTTAAGGGGTTTGGGCCGCTGACCAGTTTAAGAGTCAGGACTTGGATCCAACCGCTTGTGTCTCCGCATCCTTACGCGTGGCCGAAACTATATCGGACTTCTACTCATTCCAATTTAATTACCAATTTAAGTTAGATTGGTTAGCTAGTTAGGAATCAGTTAGAAGTCCAATCACAAACACATTCGGTCACAGTACAATGCATCATACTACACACATATATTCATCCATACATTTCATGAATTATACAAACTATGATTCAAAGAAAATATTCAACAAGATACAACTACATATTCACAAGTAATAACTCCGATTCGTGCATTTATCGTATTTGGATCAATTAGCACACAACACACACAAATCAGAGATAACGGGGCATAGGGGAATGTCAATTACCGTTCACCGTCACTTGTATCCCAACTTTCCGGTGTTACAATCCAAGTCCTATGACATACATACAATTGAGCGATTAATCTAACTATCATTAACTAAACTCGATTACTCTTACGTTTCCTAACTCGTACTTACTATACCTTCACAATTCTTATACTTACATATGGTTTACTTACTCTTTATCACTTTGAAAACCCGTTCATACTCTTAATGACCTTTAAGCATCCTTAATTAAGTCCTAATTATCTTATATTATCATTACTATTCACTTCCTTACATTAATACCATTTTAAAAAGCTTAGTTTTACAAGTTTGTGTTGGTCCGGGACCTTGTCCAGGTCTTAAGTCCCGGACCAACAGGTGGTCTAACTCTCGGTCATTTTTGGTGCCTGGTCCGGGTCCTTGTACAGGGGTCAAGTTCCGGACCATTAGGTATGGCTAGTCTCGAACAGAAATTTCAACTGGTCCGGGTCTACTTACTTAAGGCAAGTCCCGGACCAAGACTTAGGCAACTCTCGGTGTTTTTGTAGGGTGGTCCGTGTCGTGTCATTGTATGGGACTTAAGTCCCGGACCACCATCTTACTGCAACTCTCGGCTATTTTATTCAACTGGTCCGGGACTTAGTCCTAGACTTAAGTCCCGGACCCTGCTATCAGTTTTACAGATTTTACAGTTTTCTTTATCTGTTACAAACCAAATTTTGCCTAATTAATTCCCCATTGTTCCTACACTTAACCCCACATATTTAAGCACCTAATTAGTCACCTAAACATGTTTAATTCTTGTACTAACCTATCACACCTTTTTACTAATTCACTCACATATTTTCTATGTTCCTCATTTCAGCACTTACCTTATCTCCCTTTTGTTGCATTATGCTACAAATTTAAACTCTCACTTTCCTCATCTTTAGCTCCCTCTTATAATATCATTTCTAAGGCTTACAATACACTGGTTATCTCTCCAAACCTACCAACTAAACAGCTCCAATTAAAATCTGTTACAAGGACATACTTTTACCTAGTTTTCTAGTTTCTTAAGTGTTCTAATTCAAGGTAAATTTTGACATAACCTCCCCTAAAATCTCTACATTCTCACCACATCATTCACTCACATTTTGTTACCCAATTCACCTGTTTTCAATAGACATCAATATACAAGCTCTCCTACACACAAACACCAAATACTAAACACTCTTAAAAATTCCTGCACAACACATTCAATTCCATCCCATTTGTGATAGTTTTTAAATGTCTTGCAAAGGTTTAAAACATTTGGATTCTCTTACTCATTACACTACCACTTCTTACTACTTTACAATATACATCTTAGGGCTTCTAAAATCTGTTACATAAGTATATATACAAGACAACACAAGTGAGTACAATTACCTTGTTTCTCTTCTAGTTTTTCCTTTTCTCCTTCTTTCTTCTTCCTTCTTCCTTCTCTCTCTTTCCACGGTTTTAGTAACTCAACAATCTAACACTACAACCCATATATACACACCATTTTAATACACTAACTAACCCTTAATCATTCTTTAAAGCTTAATGCATATTTTAGGGTTTAGAAATTCCATTAACTTGTAAGGGTATAAGTGAAGCTTGGTATGGTTCAAGAACAATATTCCAACTCCTCCACAAATGCCAAAATCTGCTAGATTACAAGGGAACCAAACATGGTTTAGTCTAAATTTCGTTTTGCCCACAAGGGCTAGAAAAAAGCTAAGCTTTCAAGAATATTTTTACCTAAAATGACAAGGAGAAGGAGGTGGTTCTAATGGTAGTCTTGAAGCTCCAAATGCTACACACTCATGGAGATGAAAGTTTTCATTTTTGGATTTTGAACAGAGGGAAATACTCTCCTTGATGAGAGGAAGACAATGGTAGCATTTTTATAATTTTTGGAGAAGGTTTAAGGGAGTAACAAGAGGAGAGAAGTGGAGAATGGTGTGAGTTCTCTTATTTCTCCGTTGTTGTCGCCAGGAAGAAGAAGAAGGAATCAAAGAGTGAGGGACTGGGGTTCTACGTGAGTGAAGAGAATGTGAGGTAGGAGAGAGAGTGAGATAGGTGAGTAAAGTAGTTGCTTTTCACTTTTTAATTGTTTTGTTGTTTTGTACATAACAAGAATTAATAGAGTGTGTGAGAGAGGGGAAGGCCATCGGCTGACACAGCCCACACACACAAACTCCACATTTTATTTTAAAAGTGGACACACTAGTTTTAGTTATTTGTGCTTTTACCCCACAACTTCCCGTTTTTGACAGATTTTACTAATTTCTCATTTTATTGATTTTATTGGTTCTAAAGCTTCACTAATATTTATTAATGACTATTTGGTTGACCAAAATTGTTACGAGTCTATTTGCCCGCTTAAAGTCACGTTTTCCCGGTTTCCTCGAAAAACGCGCCTTAAGGTTCGTTAGTTTTTTTAATCCATTTTAAGGATCCGTTTTCTTCGGGATTTGTTCCCTCATGATTATTTATGCATAATTAAGCTTCTAAAATATTTATTAGTCTAATTAATCACTATTTTTAATTACGGGGTATTTCAATCTACCCCCCTTAAGAAACTTTGCCCTCAAAGTTGCTCAAGGTTAATAGTTTAATAATTCTACTCATTAGGCAACCCAATTGCCATAATGTGTCTTACTACCACCTATGAGGTGTTTACTTCTTTCATATTGCAAGCATACCCCATAAAAGCATCATACACAATTCATATACACAATCCACATTTCCATACACATCATATCCACATTACACAATACACCATTGCAATTCACAATACACATTACACAGATACATTACACATTACACATACACATCCATGCACTAGACATTACACATGCATACATACACATACCAAATCCACTTGCACTACATGTGCCATACAAAACCTATTACATTACCTACACACTATGCAATGCTCACCCCGAAGCAATGCACAAGCAAAAAGGCTCTACCCCCCTTAAAAGGGTACGCCCTATACCCATATTTACTAAATACTAGTCTATCTAGTCTATGAATAATTGTGTGTACTTCGCCTTCATGGCATCTTCCAACTCCCATGTCGCCTCTTCGACATCATGGTTTAACCATAGGACCTTCACCATTCGTATCGACTTATGGCGAGTGTCTCTGGTCTTCCTATCAAGGATTCTCACAGGGGTCTCAACGTATCTCATGGTCGGCTCAATAGATAGTCTCTCAGGTTCTAAGACATGAGAAGGATCAGTAATATACTTCTTGAGTTGTGACACATGAAAGACATCATAGACACGCCCCAAGTCCTCAGGTAGTGCTAACCTATAGGCTATGGATCCAACTCTTTCGGTGATAGTATACGGCCTTACAAATTTGGGCTCAGCTTGCCCTTCTGACAAAACGGAATACGCCCTTCATAGGTGAAACTCGCAAAAACACTTGGTCGCCCACGGCGAACTCAAGGTCACGTCGTCGCACATCCGCATAGGATTTCTGTCTATCCTGGGCTGCCTTCATATTCGCTCGAATCTTCTGAACTTCAGCTTGTACTTGTTGAAGATACTCCGGTCCTATGATGACCGCTTCACTCGACTCATCGCAACACATAGGTGTACGGCAAGGTCATCCGTATAAAGCTTGGAAAGGCGACATCTTAATCGAAGCATGATAGCTAATTGTAAGAAAATTCGATAAGATGAAGCTTATCTAACCAACTCCCCTGAAAGTCTAAGGCACATGCCCTAAGCATGTCCTCTAGTGTCTGGATGGTCCTTTCTGTCTGACCGTCGGTCTGAGGATGGAAGGCGGTACTCAACTTCAATTCTGTACCCAACGCTTCCCGTGTGGCTCTCCAGTATCTCGAAAGAAATCTGGTGTCGCGGTCAGTATGGTTTTAGGGACTCCGTGATGTCTGATAATCTCCTTGTCGAATAGCTCTGCGAGCTTCGCTACCTTCCCGGTGTCCTTCATCGGTATGAATCTGGCAACCTTGGTGAGGCGATCGACTACAACCCAGATCATGTTGAGTCCTCCCCTGGCAGGTGGGAGTCCTACAACAAAATCCATGGAGATATCGTGAAATTTCCACTCCGGAACTGGCATTGATTGTACCATTCCGCCCGGTCTACGATGTTCAAATTTCACTTTTTGGCATGTCAAGCATCTCAATACAAACTCCGTCACGTCCGATTTCTTCCCAGACCACCAGAAGTACCTCTTCATGTCTTGTACATCTTGGAGGCTCCTGGATGGACTAACAATGTGACTCACGCAGGATGCGATCCCTTAGCTCAGCATTGCTTCGGGGAACGCATAGCCTGCCATTTAGCCGAATCAGACCATCTTCATGTAGCTTGAAGTCATACTTCTTCTTCTCAAATGTACCATTTTCGATCTTTTGTCTGATTTCGATTAGGTAAGGGTCGCTCAACTGAGCGTCTCGCACCTCGTCAACCAAGCTAGAAGAAGCGAGTAGTGAATGGAGCGAGTGTGCTCAACGACTCAGGGCGTTGGCTACGATGTTTGCCTTCCCTTCCTTATACTGCAGGTCGATGTCATAGTTTGAGAGAAACTCCATCCACCTTCTCTGTCTCAAATTCAGTTCTTTCTGTGTGAATACATACTATAAGCTCTTGTGGTCGGAGTAGATGGTGATGCTTACCCCATAGAGATAGTGTCACCATATCTTCAAGGTGAAGACAATGGCTCCTAACTCTAAGTCGTGTGTCGGGTAATTCTCCTCATGCTTCTTCAGCTGGCGGGAGGCATAAGCTACAACCTTACCATGCTGCATGAGTACGCATCCCATTCCCTTGCCTGATGCATCACAATACACCTCAAATCCCTTTGTGCCCTCTGGAAGAGTAAGGATGGGCGCTGAGGTCAATGAGTCTTTTAGGCTCTGAAACGATACTTCACACTCGTCTGTCCATATAAACGGTGCATCTTTCTTCATCAATGTAGTCATGGGCTTAGCGACTTTCGAGAAGTCCTTTACAAATCTCCGGTAATAACCGGCTAGACCAAGAAAGCTCCTAATGTCGGTAACCGTCTTGGGTCTAGGCCATGATCGTACAGCTTCTATCTTCGAAGGGTCAACTGAGATACCCGCGCTCGAGATGACATGACCAAGGAATGATACCTGATCTAGCCAGAACTCGCATTTGGAGAACTTCGCATACAGCTGGTTCTCGCGCAGTGTCTCAAGCACTTTCCTCAAATGAATTTCATGCTCTTCGGCAGATTTGGAGTATACAAGGATGTCATCAATAAATAAAACAACTGAGGTATCCAACTGCTCACTGAAAAGTCGATTCATTAGGTCCATGAATTTTGCTGGTGCACTTGACAAACCGAATGGCATGATAGTGAATTCATAGTGGCCATATCTGGTACGAAATGCCATTTTCTCGATGATGCTCTTGCTCTTTGATAGCAATCTGCATGCCCAGAACGGAGGTCGATCTTAGAAAAGACTGAGGCTCCTTTCAGCTGGTCGAATAAGTCGTCGATGCGTGGTAATGGGTATTTATTTTTGACTGTGACCGCATTCAGCTCGCGGTAGTCAATACAAAGTCGGAGACTACCGTCCTTCTTCTTCACGAAGAGGACCGGTGCTCCCCAGGGGGATACGCTCGGGCGTATAAACCCTTTGTCGAGTAGGTCACGTAACTGCTCTTTCAACTCTGTCATTTCAGCAGGTGCCATACGGTACGGTGCCCTAGCAATGGGACCGGTACTTGGCAAGAGGTCAATCTCAAATTCTACCGCTCTCTGAGGTGGCATGCCGGGTAGCTCCTTAGGGAATACATCGGGAAATTTGGATACAATCGGTACATCATCACTGAACTCTGGATCTCTCTCCAGGTCTTGTACATAACACAAATATACTTCATGGCCCTTTCCGAGCTCCCAGTACATAGCCATAGCGGAGATGACTGTGGTAGAAGGCTCTCTCGGTCTTTGGCGGTAAGATACAGTAACCCCAGAAGGACTCTTGAGCAGCAGTCGATGCTCGGCGCAGAAAATTCTACCCTTGTGCCACTCCAACCAATTCATTCCGATTATTAATTTGAATCACAACCCATTGAACTCGATGAAGGAGATGGGAAACGCTTCGCCTTTGATTTCAATCTTGGCTGCTTGGTAGTATTTGGTACACTGTACTCGCTCCTTCGATGGGAGAGTAACCATGAAGTTCGGTAGCTCATCCGCATCTAGCTTCAAGCTCTTCACAAAAGATGGTGATACGAAGGTGTGAGAGGCGCCGGAGTCGAATAACACTACGGCTTCAATGCCGTTCACTGGGAAGGTTCCCGTTAAGATGGTGCCGCTCTTGCCGGCTTGTGCTTCGGGGAGGATACTCAAGTTGCCTTCGGTACCGAGTCCACAACCTATTGAAGTCACCATTGGATAAGTATTGATGGTGGACACAAGTGGAATTTAAATCAACACTGCTCTTTATTGAAAAACAACCATCATACATACCGTGTCTCTAATACACGTTACTAATACATTACATGATGCTATGAATTTAATACTTCCTAAAGGTAAGGTTCAGGCGTCCTGGTTTCATGTGTGTGGCATTGATTATTGCCGGTGGTGCCGTATTCAGCTTGATCTTGTTGATCCCGTGATACAGCATCCTAGATTTTCCACCCATGATTAGGACATCTCCTGATCTCAATACCAATTTCTGTGCGAGGTCCACACGCTTCTGCTCGCTATACAAAAATTCGGCGTCATCACCAATGGACTAAGACACTACGGGCACTCCTTATTCAAGGGATTCGTTCAAGGGATTCCGTGTCTCATCCTTGTCTTAGTGTAACCCAAGTCCTCCTTCTTTCTCATAGAAGTTGACGATACAGAGGTCCGCTTCAAGTGCGGGGAACCGGATCACATTCACATTGTTGTGCAAGTTCTACTGCTTGTGTGACAAGTGTCTGAAACTCTAGAGGTATTGTCGGTGGCGTCGCTCCGTCTTGAGTTCATGTCTCTTGGTATGTCTTGGTATAAGGATTCCAATCCTTTCCCAAGCACATCATTTTCAGCTTCATCTTCGCTCCGCCGGGAAATTCGGGCGTATAAAATCCTCCTTGACCCGTTCCTAGTTCGTTGCATCGTCGGATGATTGCAATTTGGGCTTCAGGTGTCAGGTATTCCTTTAATAGAATCATACCTGGTCGGATGACCTGACACTGTTCGTTGGTGTAGTAGTGATTGGTGATGTCGACCCTTTCTTGATTTGGTTTCAAAGGTATTGGATAGCAGATACTAAAGCTTCCTATGGTTATAAATTGCATCTACGGTGAGTACTAGTTTTAACTACTTCATTTCATGCTCAATACATACTTCAATTATTTACTCATGCATTCGTTCAAACAAATACTCCAATACTTAGTCATGCTTCTCAAGGATTCAAGGTTTAGATAGTTACCTGGGCCGGACTTAGAACCGGACCCGTCACGGTCAATCACATGCAAGACAGGCTGCCTCTGGGGTGCGCCCCTCTGAGGACCCCGGGATCCCTGTCCCTATGGTGCCTGCTGAGTCGGGCACATCACTAGATGCAACCTCCTTGCCTTCCCTTTGCTTGTAGCTTTGGAAGTTTCCTCTTGGTTTAGCATTTTCAGGGCAAACATTGGCTCGGTGTCCGGGCTTCTGACAATTGTAGCACCGGATTTCTCTCCCTTGGCAATCCTTGCCGGGATGGTCTTGATTGCACTTGCGGCACACATAAGCGCGACCGTCAGAGAAGTTTTTGGTGAAACCAGAGCCAGAACCTAAGGTTTAGAGGATTAGCACATTTGTGCGTGGATATACTAGATACGATACTTATGCAAATATGGATTTAGATTCGAAGTTTACCCTTAGGTGGGTGTGATCTCAGTGGCTTCGCTGCCACCGGCGCAGTAGAACCTAGTTGAAGAAGCTCAACTGGTTTGCCCTGCTCAGCATGGGCACTGCTCTCACTTGGGAAGTTCTTTTGGGTTTGATGAAAGAATTTCCCTTTCTTCTTTTTCCAGCATTTCCCTTGGTTCTGCTCCTCGGCACTGGTGTTCTTGTTGTTAGCCTTGAGCTTCAGCGCGGTTTCTTCATCCCGTAGTTGGCAAGTGATCTCAACGCGAGAAGCCGCGTGATACACTCCTGAAGTTTCGGGTATTAGCCGGGATTCTTATTTAAAGAGATAGAGGTAAAGGTAAAGTGTTTAAGGAATTACCATGGTACTAAGGGTTTAACGATATTTACCTGAAGGGAGGTAAATCGTGTGTAGCCCATACCGTACACAGGCGATGGCTCAGACCGCCATAGAAGAGATCGACCAACACCTGGCCGGTGTACCCAAGGTCGGTAGAAGACGGAGGATGGAAGTGAAGGTTCTGTAGTATTCATCGACAGACATCTTCTCTGTCATTTTCAAAGCATCTAGTTCAAGCCTTTTCTTGGTCTTGACATGTTCCGGGTAATACTTGGATCGGAGGAGTGATGCAAAGGATTCCCAATCGAAAGTAGGGTCATTGACATGCTCATGCTTGACTAGCTTCCACCAATCCATGGCTGCATCTTTTAGATAGTAAGCGGCTAATCTCACTCGAACTCCAGCAGGACATTCGAGGGTTTCAAAGGCAGTCTCCATTTCGGAGATGTAAGCTTCAAGTTTGACAGGATCGCTCTCGCCTCTAAAGCATGGAGGTCGGAGATCTGCGATAGCTTTTACCCAGTTTACTTCTTTAGGTGGAGGGGGCGGGATTAGTCCCGTTTGAGTCCGTTGGTTCTGTTGATTTTGTTGCATAGCATTGATTACTTATGGTAGCATCTGCGCTACCGTGGCGGCAACGATTTCAGCTATCGTCTACGCGCCAGGTCCTTCAGAGGCTTCGCCTCTAGCTCGGCCTCGGCCTCGTCCTGACATCTGAACATTTAGCATTTTCATTAGGCTTCATGCATATGACATTGTGAACCATTGGTCATGAATTTAAGCAAGGGTATCGTTCATAAGAACGTCAAGGGTATCTGTTGTTAACAACGGTAGTTCCTAGTTAGGTTTCTAAGTATCCGTCTTAAGACGGTTGAAATCCTAACTTGGTAATCCCTATGCTCGGTATCTATGGACATCAGAGCGTAACTACGCTCTGATACCACTTTTTGTAACACCCCTACCTCTAATCCTATGCTTACCGTCCAATCATACCTTTAATTCTATCAGTTCACAGCGGAAGACTACTACTACTACGGCGGGTGGTACAACGCCGTTAACCGCCCATACGGCTAGCTAGGCTTACCTTGCTTACAATCACAGTCTGATGACATAGTATACTGAGCCACTACATTACTTACCAATTACCGAATATCAAATACTTACATTAATGGATTACCGAGTGCCAAAGTATATTTAATTACATCATTTCCAAGTTTACCAAAAATAATGAGTTTCTACCATCTACTCATCTATACCAATTCACCATCCCATCAATATCCAAAAAGGTGTACCCCATGGTACACCGGCTAATCAAAAGGCTCCTAGCCGTGTACAACTTAGTACACCATTCACAATTCATTAATTACAACCCAAAAGAAATCTATCTAAGTCTTCATCATCTTCACCCTTCTCGTGTACCTGCGTGTAGTAAGAACATCGCCCTAAGGGGCTCAGCAAAAGCTGCGCATAAACTCCGCCTGTACCGCGTGCTAGCTAGGGCATGCCGACTAATTAAGGTCGAATAGGCATGCGGTTCATTTATTTCATACATACATGCTTTTTATACATCATACAATCATGCTCAACGCCATACATAATCCAAGGCAACAATACAATAGCATACACAATCCTTACCTTCACAAGGGTTAGCCAAATTACGCATCCGGGTTAATCGGAATGCTTTTTACTCTTTTACTCATTACACATTACTTACTTTTCCATACTTATTACTCGTTCTTACTTACTTACTTTTACTCATGTTAAGTCGGTATGACCTCCGGCCCGGGGACTACACCGTCCCACCACCGGGATTTACTTGACTCACCAATCCGGGATGCTACCCATTTAAGGGGTTTGGGCCGCGGACCAGTTTAAGAGTCAGGACTTGGATCCAACCTCTTGTGTCTCCGCATCTTCACGCGTGGCCGAAACTATATCGGACTTCTACTCATTCCAATTTAATTACCAATTTAAGTTAGATTTGTTAGCTTGTTAGGAATCAGTTAGAAGTCCAATCACAAACACATTCGGTCACAGTACAATGCATCATACATACACACACTCATATTCATCAATACATTTCATGAATTATACAAACTATGATTCAAAGAAAATATTCAACAAGATACAACACTACATATTCACAAGTAAGAATAATAACTCCGATTCGTGCATTTATCTTATTTGGTGATCAATTAGCACACAACACACAAATCAGAGTAACCAAGATAGCATACGGGGCATGAGGAATTCATACCGTTCACCGTTGTACTTGTATCCCAACTTTCCTCCGGTGTTCACAATCCAAGTCCTATGACATACATACAATCGAGGGATTAATCTAACTATCATTAACTAAACTCAATTACTCTTACGTTTCCTAACTCGTACTTACTATACCTTTACAAGTCTTATACTTACATATGGTTTACTTACTCTTTCTCACTTTGAAATCCCGTTCATACTCTTAATGACCTTTAAGCATCCTTAATTAAGTCCTAATTATCTTATACTATCATTACCATTCACTTCCTTACATTAATACCCTTTTAATAAGCTTAGTTTTACAAGTTTGTGTTGGTCCGGGACCTTGTCCAGGTCTTAAGTCCCGGACCAACAGGTGGTCCAACTCTCGGGTCATTTTTGGTGCCTGGTCCGGGTCCTTGTACAAGGGTCAAGTCCCGGACCATTAGGTATGGCCAGTCTCGAACAGAAATTTCAAGTGGTCCGGGTCTTCTTACTTAAGGCAAGTCCCGGACCAAGACTTAGGCAACTCTCGCTGTGTTTTTGTAGGGTGGTCCGGGTCCTTGTATGGGACTTAAGTCCGGACCACCATCTTACTGCAACTCTCGGCTATTTTATTCAACTGGTCCGGGACTTAGTCCTAGACTTAAGTCCCGGACCCTGCTATCAGTTTTATAGATTTTACAGTTTTCTTTATCTGTTACAAACCAAATTTTGCCTAATTAATTCCCCATTGTTCCTACACTAAACCCCACATATTTAAGCACCTAATTAGTCACCTAAACATGTTTAATTCCTTTACTAACCTATCACACCTTTTTTACTAATTCACTCACATATTTTCTAGGTTCCTCATTTCAGCACTTACCTTATCTCCTTTAGTTGCATTATGCTACATATTTAAACTCTCACTTTCCTCATCTTTAGCTCCCTCTTATAATGTCATTTCTAAGGCTTACAATACACTAGCTATCTCTCCCAACCTACCAACTAAACAGCTCCAATTAAAATCTGTTACAAGGACATACTTTTACCTAGTTTTCTAGTTTCTTAAGTGTTCTAATTCTAGGTAAATTTTGACATAACCTCCCCTAAAATCTCTACATTCTCACCACATCATTCACTCACATTTTGTTACCAAATTCACCTGTTTTCAATAGACATCAATATACAAGCTCTCCTACACAAACACCAAATACTAAACACTCTTAAAAATTCCTGCACAACACATTCAATTCCCATCCCATTTGTGACAGTTTTTAAATGTCTTGCAAAGTTTTAAAACATTTGGATTCTCTTACTCATTACACTACCACTTCTTACTACTTTCCAATATACATCTTAGTGCTTCTAAAATGTTACATAAGTATATATACAAGACAACACAAGTGAGTACAATTACCTTGTTTCTCTTCTAGTTTTTCCTTTTCTCCTTCTTTCTTCTTCCTTCTTCCTTCTCTCTCTTTCCGCCGGTTTAGTAACTGAACAATCTAACACTACAACCCATATATACACACCATTTTAATACACTAACTAACCCTTAATCATTCTTTAAAGCTTAATGCATATTTTAAGGTTTAGAAATTCCATTACCTTGTAAGGGTATAAGTGAAGCTTGGTATGGCTCAAGAACAAGATTC
Source organism: Limonium bicolor (assembly GCA_023374045.1). Taxonomy (NCBI): domain Eukaryota; kingdom Viridiplantae; phylum Streptophyta; class Magnoliopsida; order Caryophyllales; family Plumbaginaceae; genus Limonium; species Limonium bicolor. The sequence goes on along the minus strand of CM041781.1, from coordinate 149,528,136 downwards.
CAACTCCTCCAAGAATGCCAAAATCGGATAGTGTACAAGGGAACCAAACAAGGTTTAGTCTAAATTTCATTTTGCCACAAGTGCTAGAAAAAGGTAAGCTTTCAAGAATATTTTTACCTTAAAATGACAAGGAGAAGGAGGTGGTTCTAATGGTAGTCTTGAAGCTCCAAATGCTACACACCCATGGAGATGAAAGTTCTCATTTTTGGATTTTGAACAGAGGGAAATACTCTCCTTGATGAGAGGAAGACAATGGTAGTATTTTTATAATTTTTGGAGAAGGTTTAAGGGAGTAACAAGAGGAGAGAAGTGGAGAATGGTGTGAGTTCTCTTATTTCTCCATTGCTATCGCCAGGAAGAAGAAGAAGGAATTAGAGAGTGAGGGAGTGGGGTTCTACGTGAGTGAAGAGAATGTGAGGTAGGAGAGAGAGTGAGATAGGTGAGTAAAGTAGTTGCTTTTCACTTTTTAATTGTTTTGTTGTTTTGTACATAAGAAGAATTAATAGAGTGTGTGAGAGAGGGGAAGGCCATCGGTTGACACAGCCCACACATACAAACTCCACATTTTATTTTAAAAGTGGACACACTAGTTTTAGTTATTTGTGCTTTTACCCCACAACTTCCCGTTTTTGACAGTTTTTACTAATTTCACGTTTTATTGATTTTATTGGTTCTAAAGCTTCACTAATTTTTATTAATGACTATTTGGTTGACCAAAATTGTTATGAGTCTATTTGACCCGCTTAAAGTCATGTTTTCCCGGTTTCCTCGAAAAACGCGCCTTAAGGTTCGTTAGTGTTTTTAATCCATTTTAAGGATCCGTTTTCTTTGGGATTGAAATACCCCAAACCTTGATATTTGTTAAACATTTAAACATAGTAGAGTGCAATAAGGCACTAAGACACAGCTTGAGCAAAAACATGCTCTAAGCTTGGAGTGAACTTGGTTAGGACCCAAAGAGCCTAAAAAGACTTAATAATATTCAATTATGATTTATTAAGGCTAATTAAGTCCTTAGGAAACCTTGGTAGACAATTAAACCAAACAAAACACAAATAAATGCCTTAAAGTCAATATGGGCAAAAATGTGCTCTAAGCTTGGGATAAATTTGTATAAGACCTAATGGTCATGACTATACCTTATAAATATGTTAATGAACATATTAAATCAATTACCAAAGAGAACCAAGCTTGAAAACAAGTTAAAACACAAAAAGTGCTTTAAGGAGTCTTAAAGCACGTTTTTGAAAAATTGTCCTGTAAATGAGTTTTGAATGGCTAAATGTCCATCATTACTCTTTAATTAACATGTGTACTATATAGTATCACATTTGGAAGTCTATATCAATGGGAAATCAGAAAATTTCACATCTATGTGCCTTGTTTTAGTGAATAGTAACTAAAATAAGCTAGTTTGTAACATATGTTGTTATAAGTAATTAAATTGGTCAACAAAGGCCATATATATGTTATATATTAAAGGGGGCACGGTTTTTAGAGGGTGAGTCACCATACCAAGTCAGCCAATTAAAAGAAAGAAAGAAAAGTAAGTAAAAGGTTACTTTTTGCCTTAAAACATAAATATCTCCAAAGCTTACCTCTCTCCTCACTTTTCCTTCATTTCTCCTTGCTCCCACCGTCACTTATCTCCATCCTCCCTTCTCCATCTCGTTTTGCTACAGCAAGTACCAATTCTCCATCTTTGAATGCTTGTAACTCATGACTCCATGATCCAAATTCAATTTCAAGACTACCATTCTTCTAGTTGGAGCAAGCTCTTCATTTCCCTCTTTTCAAATCGTCAAG
>CM041781.1:149471346-149525830 GCA_023374045.1 Limonium bicolor | reverse complement strand
AACTCAATTTTGGTGCCATGGAGATTCACCATTGAAGGAGCTTGAGCTCATATTTTCATGCCTTGCCATTCTCTTATGCTTCAAGGTAAGGAAAATCAAAGAAAACCAAGTTTCCTTTCATTTCCTTGTATAACCGAAAAATCACCTACAATGGTGCATTACCTTGCTCTCTTCTTAGCTTAATTCAAACTTCAAAGGGCTAGGAGGAGTCCTATATTGCCACTTGTCCAAGCTCTCTTTCAAATTCCAAAGGTAATCATCAAATTTTAGTGTTTTTAGACACTTATGTAACCTAGGGTTTAACTATGAGTTGGAGTATTAAACTTAATGCTCATTACCCTTATATTGTATTGATTAGAAGATTGACAAGTGATAAAAGCCCTTGCCGATTTTCTATCAAGGAAGAACAAAGAAAAACAAGTGGGAAGTCTTGAAAGAAAAGAGGTAAATGTGTTAACCTAATGTGGTTTAAATGCCTAGGAAAATGGAGCTTGATTTGCTTAATAAGATACCTAAAGAGCTAATGGTAAATGAGTTAGCAAAATGCTCTCAAGGAGTTTATTAAGGGCATATGTATTGTTGGGTGTAATTGCAGGTCAAAGGCAAATATAATGTGGGAAATTCAGTGTTTATGGTTTATGTAATTTAAGGGCCTAAGAGCCATGTTATTTAAGGGCCTAAGTGCCAAGCAATTTAAGTTTATGCACTATATTGTGATGTAGTGTAGTTTAAAGGTTTAGTTGTGTGTAAAGAACATCTCTTGTGAAGGTGAATGTGTTTGATGGTTAAAGATGAAAAAAACCATATGTTTGTGTATAAGAGTGTGTATTAAGAGATTGAATGTTCTTGATTGTCTAAAGGTGAAAAACAATGTGTTTTGGTGTAAGTGATACAAGAGAAGCTATGGCGAATTTAGTTGATAAACAAAGAGTTTATGTGTTGTAATGAGATTTTTTTTGACCTAGAAGGTACTAGGAATTTTTAAGTGTTAAGATGGTGAAAGAAAGTGAATTAAGGTGTTCTTAGTGTTAATATGCCTTAGGCATAGTCTTGGAGATTTAGGGAACTAATGGATGATTTCTTGATACACCAAGGTGATGGTGGAGGTGTCGTAAAGTCTTGTGCAAAGTTTGGTGAACAATGGAAGTGTAACGCCTTGTGAAGGTTTAATTATGAACTTGTGGGAAAGACTTGAGGAGTGTGTGTAAAGGGGATGAGTGTAGTGCAAATGATGTTTAAAAGGGTGGTTATAAGGTAGTGAGGGAGTACTTTGGTTAGGTGAAGTTTTAGGCAAGAATACAAGTTACAAGTGTAAGAAAAAGATGTTCTAAGTGTTAAGGACTTAGTAAAAGTTGAGTAAAAGTTCAAGGAATTTTTGGGATGTTTCGAGAGGGTTTAAGTGTGCCCAAAAGATGTTAAAACATGTGGGAGAACATGTGTAAAGCATAGGAAAAAATTGGGATGAATTTGGAGTTTAGAAAGAGGAGAAAAGCACATTAGAAAATTGGTTCTGCAGTGGACCGCCCCCTACGGACCGCCCCTGTGGGGAGGTCCAGTGCAGAGAAGTGAAAAAAAAAACAAACGTGTAGCATCTGTTGTGGACCGCCCCTGGGACCGCCCCTCGGTCTATACCAGAGATGAAAAAAAAATTTGTTTAAGGCTCCTAATGATGGGGGATTGAATGGTAATGGTTTTAGATGATGTTTAGGCCTTGTTTGGTGACATGTAAAGGTCTTAAAGTGTGTAAACAAATGTTAGGTTTGATGTGAGAGTTGTGAACTTAAGATCACAAGTGTAAAATTAAATATAACGGGATGACGGGGTAACTAAGGGCGCATTAGATGTTAAACAAGCATGTTACTCAATGTTAATGAAAGTAATTGTAATATTATCAGTTGTTCGAGAATTGCTCGAGGAACATAAGTGGACATGATAAAGTGAACTCCGGTGACAGGTATGGTTTTCTTGCAACCTGTGTCCTACCGGATTACACCGGCTTGTATGCCAATGTGTTTTTCTGTATGTTTGCCACGTTGTAAGATTAAACATGTAATGAGTTTACAGTAATTCATTTATGCGGCGTGTACAACTCCGATACCATTTAACCTCGGAAGTGTTAACCTTAGTTAACTGAGTCTAGGATCACATGAGAGTTCGGTATTCGGAGTAAACGACCCGAACCATGGGACGTACTAACCACGGCTATGCGTGTGTTATATTGATATGTGTATGTGAATGTAGGGATCTCCCTTGTGTGTTTAACCCAGTTGTAATACTGTATGGTGTGTAGTTATGATAGACTCCATAGTGGGGTTCTCTAACTAATATCTAAAGTAAGTATGTACTAACAGTGGTGAGGAATCCGGTTTGGCCGGTCGCGCGTTGTTTGGGAGAGGGTATCCTTCTTAGCCTTACCCTTCTCTTTGTTATGGTTGTTTCCCTCACGGGTTATGATCTCCCATTAGCTTATTCCAAAGCTTAGCTATTCTGACTTAAGATCGGTTTAGGGGGAACATGTGTTTGTGTGGTGTGTTCGGCCTCCAAACCCGAACCATCTTAACTTAAGTTACTCGTCCGACTATTAGGACGGTAATGAGTGTTGTTGTTGTATAACGAGCTTACCATGAGGGTGACACCATTCTTTAGGCTCACCAGTGAATTAACTATGTTTGGGTCGGTTCCTAAGAGGACCGTTCCCGTTATGTTATGTGATGTTGTTGCAAAGCAATTCCTATTGCGATGTTATCATGTGCACGTGGAAACGTGAAGGGTGTGTTATGTTTTGTTATGCGAGGAATATTATATGTTATAAAATATGGAGTGTGTGGATCATGGAAATGAATTCCAGTTTGTGATATGAGGCGTTTAAGGATAACCCGATTATTGGGTAGTTGTCGTCTATTAAGGAAGCCTCCATTAGAGGAGGAACACTCTAGGGATAATGAATACCGTGAGTGACTTATTAAATAAGGATGTATTATCCGTATGTTGAGCCCATTGAGGCGAAATGTTATGTGTTGTGTGTTTACAGTTGCATGCATGATTTAAATATAATCAATCGCATGCTAAGACGACAATTAGTTTGTGCGTGGCCTGGTAGCATGTGGGCTGCGGGATTACCATACCAGCGAAGGTGCTGAGCCCCTTGGGGGCCACCCTTTCTCTTCTTTTCCTATTTCAGGTACAGAGAGCTGGAAGCCGTTCGAGAGTAGGACGGGGTAGACATTGTACATGGGTAATCATGTAAGTTAAATATATACAGTAGGTGTAGTAAGACCGAAGTTGTTATCGGCATCAGTTGTAAATACTCGGTACTGTTGGAAGGTATGTGTATGTTTTGTTGTTAATGGAAAGGGATAATAATGTGTAGTCGCTCGGGAATCTAGTCCATCAGACCGGTACAATGTTTATGTAATAGCCTTGTTAGCCACGTGGGTGGTTAACGGCGTGTAACACCAACGAGTTAAGTTATTTGATGAGGTGTGTATTCCGCTGCAGATTGTTGTTATGTGTTTGTTGTTGGATGGGGTGTTACAGGGATTTGTTCCCTCATGATTATTTATGCATAATTAAGCTTATAAAATTATTTATTAGTCTAATTAATCCCTATTTTTAATTACGGGGTATTTCACTTTAAATATAGCCAAAACTATATACTAAAAGCATATTAAATGAATTTTATAAAGTTATATTAAATTTGGGGTCAAAAATGTAATTTCTAAAAATATTGGGTAAAGACTATAATTTATTGAAACTATGGTCAAACTGGTGGTCAATGGGTCAATGTAAACCATGTTAGAAGCTTTGACCAAAACTAATTACATAAGTATTATGAACTTATAATAATGTTATAAGTTAAATATGGAATTTATAAACTAATGGGGTAGAAAAGGTAATTACCGAAAATAATGGGTCAATATGGCTAATATAATAATTTATATCATAAGTATAAAGTTTGGTAATTTTTGGAATTAAATAAGAATATACATTAAGATAAGTGTATAATATAAGGTTTTAATGATATGAAAAGTATAGGTTATAAAACTAGGTGAGATTTGCAAATATGCAAAATTAGTGGGGTAGAAAGAGGATTTAAAAACCCCTTTTGGTCTGTTTAGAAATTAATAATGTTAAAACCATATAATATAACTTATATGTGACATTATATAATATGAGTGGTAATTGTGTAAAGTTAAGTCACTTTGAAAATTTTACTCGTTGGTAGTTTAGTTATTTAAGCTTTTTCTTTTAAATAAGTTTTTTCTTTTATTTTCAATTTTATCTCACTCCCTATTAACTCGTTTGTTTATTTTCAAATTGTAAAGTTTGTTAAGTTGTTAAGATTCTTGAGCCTCTTATTGATCTACCTTTCCCTATATAATCACTTCATACTCTTGTTACTGAGGGGGACACGGTTGATACAACACTTATTACACACATATACAGAGAGTTCAATTGCCTCCAAACACACAGAGAGCACACGATCATAAATAACCTAAAATCTTTGCAACTTCAGCAAGGGGTTTTGTAGTGCATTCAACCATCATTTTCATGGTCTAGCCTCCAGTTTGCACGAACAAGGCACCAACTACATGTGGTAGACAACACTATCGTTACTCTGCTCTATACTCCATTGCTGCTACATCATCAAACAATCCCTTCTCTCATTTAATACCTCCACCATCGATAGTCCTGTCTAGTCCAATCCTCATCGTCGTCATCATAGTCAACCACCGCTGATAGTTCCCGATCATTGTTGTCAATCTCACCGTAAAAAAACACTTTGCCAAGAGCCACCACTGGGCACATGCACTCTCTCATCTCTATTTGTTCTACAAGCTCAGTTTCTTCATTGATCTAATGTCTTTGGCACGAGCATCGCCGTACTGTTCTATCCCTCACAGGAGTAAAATCAGCAGGAACAACGACTGAAGTCGTTATCTAAAATACGTGCAAGAGCTCCATAACCCCAACCACTTATCTATGTCGTACACGCATTGTTACCATGTCATCGCTGATCATTATCACCACATTTAATCACTGTCTGCAGAAGTCTAGCGCAACCTAGAAGCCGGTTAGAATTTACAGGAAGATGAGTGACTAAATAAGAGGAGACTACAATCAACAATGACTGCTACGGCGAGGTGCCGATGGATCATGTTCAGTCGCTGTAATTTGTGAAAGTCTTCCTTTCCTTTCCATTTTAGTACTCCGATGATGAAATACTCCTAAATTAATTTAAATTAATTTAGGAGATTTCTTTTATAAAAACCCTAAATAATATTATTAAACACTACATAGTATATGGTATTATTTAAAAATTATTTAGGGGACTTCTTATATTAAATTCTAAATAATAATACAGTTTAAATTAATTTATTATATGGTATTATGAATTTAATAACAAGATTTATAAGTCAATAAATCATGGAAAAATTCCTAGACACTCCAATTATATTTATAAAGATTTTAGAAATATTTGGAGCATTAATTTGAAGCATAAAAGTCAATATAAAATTCTAGAAACCCTAAAGCTTCTTAAGCCTTGCTAGGGTTGACTTTTTGAGAATGGTCAAACTTGCCCATGCAACCTATACCAATAAATAGGTTATGGAAAACCATGAAGATCGATAAAAAGAACGTCAAAAACGGATCAACCTAGCCAAAGTTATGATAGAATGAAGTTTAGAGCCAAAATTTTGAAAAGTGACACGTGTCAAGCTCACACGGGTCGCCTGTACTTAACACGAAAATCGGCCAGAATCTTAACCTCCACCAGTATTTTTGCTCTAACTTGTGACGGCTATATCTCACTCATCCTTTCGAATTTTCCAGTGTCGTCTTCTTCATTCTCTTCTCCTTAATCCCCTCTTTACAACCATAGTTTACACATAACCTAACCCTTCCTACATCCACCGGAAACGTGATCCAAAGTTGCCACCTTGCAAAGCTGTAACCCAGATTTGTAGAAAAACGTTATCGGTAAGGCACTTTCGTTCAATCATAACTTCTTCGTTTCTCATCCAAATTTCGTGTTCTTTAGCTTGTTTTGAAGATCTCTAATCCCTCTACAACTTTCCTTTTTGCACCAAAGGCTGATTCTCAATAGGGGAAAGATAAAGGCATCGAAAGTTTCCTCCCCGAGTTCTGGAAACCAAGAAATCTGGAAATTTCAATTGAACAGGTAAACTTCGTCCTATCATCTTCTTCATCCATGGGCTAAAATTCTTGTTCTATAGCTCATTGTAAATATCTCTGATTCCTATACAATTCTTATGAAGGAACCTCAAGCTAGTTCTCGATCGTTAGGAAGATATAAGTGACTAAAGTGCCCCACTTGGTCAGCACATAAAATCATAGTTTTCCAGAAAAAAAAATTTTACTCTCCTCGTTGGCGCATCTCCGGTATGATTCCGACCAAATTCCACCATCTATGATGTTCGTTTTTGCATTTCCATTCATTCCCCTCTATCAATTTAACCAATTATGTTCTACATCGGGAGAATTTGTCAATTCGAATTCGAAACCGGAAAAAAAAACCTAACTTTCGAACCCAGAATCGAATTTGTAGAATACTGCATTATAGGTGACGAAATTGGTATCAATAGAACCGCAAGGAGATTTCGAATCTAATGGAACAAGAATCACTCGATTTGGTTCTGTGGGTTGAGAGAAATCTACAAATTAGTACTCGAGTCGTGGTTTGGGTTGCTGAAGAACTCGTGCGATGTCAGCCGTCCGATTGTAGTTAACAGGGACGGACGGCCGAGATTAGAACTGGGAAGGTTAAGTTGGTTATGAATTATAATATTTCCAGAATTGAACCCTAACTTGTGGAATTAACTAAAATACCTCCCGAATGTATTTTGACTTGACATTTTAACCATAGATTCCTTAAAATCTAGTTTATTTTGATATAAATTAATACGGTTTTGGAGTTTGTAAACGTAAGTTATGATTTTTGCTAGTTACGGGTATTATGGAATTATTTGGATAAATTAAAAGACATTTTTATGAAATTAAAATTTTATAATACGTCTAAAATGTTATAGTTACTATATACTTAATTGGGAATTTTTCGACAAGAGGAAATAGGTTTAAAAATTGTATTTCTTAGGTTTTTCATAAGTTATCTTATAATATAAGGTTTTTAATGTAACAAAAATTAAAGTATACTTTATTAATAAACTTTTTAGGTTGGGAAAATATGAGAAGACAAAATTAACATCTAATAACAGTATGTTTATTTTGGGTATTAACTTTTAAGTGAAGTAACAATTGTTTACTTATATATATATATATATACACTTATATGAGAGAAATAAAATTGTAACTTAGGTTAAATCAAGGGACTAAATTAATCTTCATTTATATTAATTATATAGAATTGAAGTTAATATACTAAATTGGAACTAAGGAAAATACTTTATTTTATAAACCATACATTAGATGTGGATATGTGCAAAGTTAATAGAGGTAATTAAATACAATAAAACTACATAAAGAATGGTTTAAATAAATCCTAATATATATAGATAACAAAAAAAATAATAAAATAAATAAAATACTTATAGAGAATAGAATATGAAGGAATTAATGAGTTAAACTAAACCTATACATATACTAATAAACGAATGTTATAAGGTGTGGTATTAAATTATGGTTATGAAATTAAACTTATGGAGTTACCTTTTAATTTCTAGGATTATATAAACCATATTAAAATACATATATAATATTATTTGTCAATGACGAGGATGTAAATCTATAATTGGGTTAGGTAATTGATAAGTTAAGACTTAGGAGAATTTGTAATTAGATTACATAAAATGTTACACAAATAGATCTTATTATATAATTAATAATTAAATAAATGAAACACTTTTACATATAATTGTGAAGTGAATTAATAAGCCTGGATTTAATCATTTCATAACATTTATAGTTTTGAACAATAACCTAGTGTTTTAAGATAAAATCATTAAAAGGGTTAAATATAAACTATGATTAGGAAATTAATTTAAATAATAATCCTTAAGTTTCCTAAAAATTAGATAAGCCATATAAATACATTTATTACCAATATTCAAAATGGGAGATTATAATTAAGTGATGTATTTAGTTGTAGAATATAAAATGCGAGAACTTTTCAGAATAGATTATCTTATTAAATAATTGTCAATTTCACTTATGAATGAGGATTTAATTCTTAGATAAATTTTACCTTATGTTAAGATATAATGCTTGTCCTAAAACATAATAAAGGAATTTAATTTATTAAGTTATCCCTTTCAAACCTTAGGTTTTGTAAGCAATTTAAAATGTATTTATGACTTAAATTTATCGAAGTTAGTAAAAGGATTATACGTAGTCTATGTAGGGAAGGTGTGTAAAGATAAAACATTTAGGAAATCAAATGTAAGTGAGGATACCTAAAAGGTTATCTTAAAACACCTTATTATATAGGTGTTAATAAAACATAATATATCTTGTGAATACTAAATGTAAGAGTTTGATAAATCTAAGTTAATTATAATATAGTTATTTCAATATGAGAAGTAATTCAACATCTTATGACAAGATTATTAGATAGTTATAATAAAAAGTCATTCTGAACTAAGGATATGATAATTGAGTTTAGTGGCTCAATTAAGTTATAGTAAAATGTATATACAACACTACGATTTCTATATACAAGATGTATATTTAAATTAAGTTAAGGGGAAACTTAATCATAATGGATTATTTAGTAATATTGATAAAATACATAATCATTACATTGTAAATAATAGTATAATATTCCAGGATAAACCTATTATAGGTCATAATACGATGTTTATTCTAAATTAAGAATAAAAGTATTGAGCTTAAGAATTGTTATTGAAATTCTAAGATTTATTGAATAACATAAAATGCATTTATGACATAAAGGTCTCAAAAGTCTTGAATTGAGAGTTATGGTCAAGTATGGGTAAAGTGGATAAGAGTGGAACAATTAACAAGTGTTAATAAAATACATTCCTTGGTCTTACAACCTTGAGTTATACAACATTCTAAGATAAGTCAAAGGTTATATATAACATTTAAATGAGGGCTTAAAGACAATTGGGACTTAGAAATAAGAGTGAGGAGTTTATTAAAGCTTAACGTAGGCTACAAGTGAATGATGATAGACTACCTTTAATATTCTTCAGAGTACTGTTGATTATTTGCGCAAGTTGACTAGAACTGCTACAACGTTATCCAGGTACGATTTCTCGTACTCAGAGACTTTGCTAACAGACTTTATGGAATGTTTTGGAAAATGCCAACTGATCTTGAATGGATTTCAAAAGGAACTGTTGTGTGACTAACTCAGCTTGATGTGACTAACTGAGTCTTGAATGTGAAACTTCCTTGGTTATTGGTTCCTCATATCTAGCTGTTTCATTAGATATTAACTGCCAAGGGTTTACGCTTCTTCACTCTGTAGGACTGAGTGTTTTGGTATTGCTCTAGTGCAGTTAATCATCTAGTGGGGTAATTGGGAATATAGGAAATATCTGGTGTTGGTAATTCTTCCTTTGGATGATGGGTATTTTTTCATCCATGAGTCGAGTTTGATCAGCCTTATTGGGAATGGATTCTTTCTATTAGATATAATTGCTGAGGGTTTACGCCTTTGCACTCTGTAGGACTGAGTGTTTTGGTATTGCCCCTGTGCAGTTAATAATCTAGTGGGAATATGGGACAATGTCAATCTTGGTACTGAGTATGGATTATTTCTATTAAGTGGGGCACACACTTTTCACACCGATGACTGAGAACGGGTCAGTGGCAGCGGAGGTCTGCTATACCTCGTCCGTATGGACAACTGACAGCGGAGGTCTGTTTACCTCGTCCTTGTGACAACTGACTGGCGGTGGGGGCCATCTCTCCCAATTGGTTTTATTCCACTCTTGAGTATGTTTGCCTGTGGGAATCAATCTTCTAAAATGGTGGAGACATAAATTGTCTACCACGGGTTATGGATATTCTTGTCATTCCTAGTCCATTGTGACTACTTAAGTCTTTCTCTTCTTAACCAGAATTAGTTCTAACATCAGCAGTGGATGCTTACTGACTATGTGCTGTGACTTCTTAAGTGGATGACTTGGTTTGGAAGTTCTTTATCTCTATCTTTGTCTTGTTTTCTTTTCTCTTTAGCTTGATTGTTTTGAAGTGCTTTATCACTGTTTTACTTTTAAGAGTTTCTTTTCATGTTACTGTGTTGTTGAAGAAGTATATTTTAATTTATTGTTTTAGAGAATGGTACCAGTTCCATTCCAGGGAACTGACTCACCCCTTCCAGGGTGGGCTGCTTGGTTTCATCTTGCAAGTACGAAATGGTTCATACAGGTGGTCACGAAGAGTATGAGTGTTTGGGATGGGATTAGGTTTTGTGGAGAGTTAATGTATTTTATTACTGTTATGCTTAAGTTAAGTTTTCTCGAGGTTTAGACCGTAGCTTTTGTAATTTATAAATTGTAATGGTGAGGTTTGGTGTCGGGTGTTTGGAACCCGATGATCTGTAAACGACATAGTATTTTATTTTCTGCTGCATATTTGTTTAATAGGGGCGTTACAGATGATGCGCAGGTAAAGTAGATTGTTTCTCCTATTTTCATGCTAATAAATTGCAAAGTCTACGTATTGATTTTTTGTAAGGATAAGGATAAACAACTATATGAATTAAGATATTTATTATATTTTGTCTTTTCTCTCTTTTATTTTGTGAAGACCTTTTTGCTTTAATTATCTTCTTGTTAAAGTCCTAGTCATTACATGCTTGTATTAGGAAATAAAAGCATATTCTCACAATGTGTTTGGCTGTGGCTTAAGTCCCTATCGAATTGCAATCGGAATTCTTATGATAAGATGAGATATGAGACAAAACTTTCAATTGAAATTCACGTGACTTATGCATTTTATTTGGAAATCCTAAATCGATTCTAACCTTTTATAATACATCAGAAATCATGTGATAAAAGGATAGTATCATAAAATATGTTTCCTTATAGATTATAATAAAAAATGAAAAAATTTTATAGGGGTAGTGAAGGAATCTGAACCCTTTATAAATTTCATATCAAGCCCCCATACCCATAACTCTAAAAATTGTAATAACATTTCCTTTCCTAGTTTAGAAGGTTAAAACTTAGGTGGCGATCCTATTTAGGTTTGTGTGGGACATTTAGAATAATTAAGCTTTAATTTTATAATTTCAGTTTAGTTGTTCTAATTGCAAATCGAACCTTGAAGCCTTAAGCTCAATACTTAAGGGTTCAAAACCAACACCCACAGACTGGCGACTCTGCTGGGGACCAACAACCTAAGTTTTAAAATTTTAAACTTAGGAAAGAGGGCTTAACTTGAATTTATAATTTAACGCTTACTTTTTATGATATTATCCTTTTTAGCTTGTGCATTTTTATTATTTTGTGCATACGAGAGATGAGGGCCCAAATAAACCATTCATCGGTCATGCTTAGACATGACCCGTTCTGAGACACACACCGTAAGGTGATGTGTAAAAGTGAGGGAAATGAGGAGGATGGCGTGCAAACCCCATCCCTTCACTACCTGGGCCCAAAGCCCCAAGCACCTCTCCGGACGTACCTGTAACACCCCTAATCCTAAACCTGTAAAAACGTCGCAAGTCGTAGCATAGTAAATAATTCGCAGCGGAAAATAAAACTATCTATCCTTAGTGTTACACGCCGTTACTCACCCTTGTGACTAACAAGGCATCCTTACTCTTTCCAACAATACAACTCCTCACGCTGTGATGAACAGATACTGAGCACTCTAATTATTACAAACCAAATCCAACTAAATGAGCAACTAACTTAATACAACAACCTCCCTGATACGATACAAAATAAAGCTCAAATAGTTCTTTATTAAAAACCCATCAGCTACCTTGTGCCCCGCACTCCGGCTAGAGTCTCCTTCAATAACCTAGAATGTTTGGCCCATTGAAGGGCTCAGCAATCGAAATGCTGGTATGCTAAATGTAGTCTTAAATCATTTAGATTCCTTAAGTCGTTTAGCCATCTTGATATTAGGTTCTTTACATGATATACCAGTTTACATAATAACAGTAATAACTGTAATCATTAGACAATCACATAACAATTCACCTATAAACATCAATGTACAATAGTACATAACACCAATAACCACACATCAATAATCCATAGCAATAACCAATAATCACATATCAATACTCCATAACAATAACCAAACAAGATACGCGTATTAAATTGTACTTGTTAGTTGGCCACCTGGCCCTTATTCTTTAAACCAACCACTTAACCTTTTCCAATTGAATTCCACCTCAGGCGTCATGTTAAGACAACCCTTAATAACTTATCAATGGACAGTATGTCCCCTGGGTTCCAAAGGAACCGTTACCAGCTGACCTTATGGCACTGGATAATATATTTGACCGATCCGGTCGAACCTGTGCACCAACGGCAGTGCCCTCCGCCATCGTCGAATGTGGATAATGGATTCCCTTGAGTTACTCCCCATTGAAGTCTCTCGTAGTGATCACGATGCGCAACCAGAAAGTGGAAACAGTCTGGATTCCTCTCTTTATAAGTTAGCCCTTTAGTCAATGATACAATATCTAATCTTTGGGTTAGGACTATAGCAGTTGACCATCAATTAGGTTCAATAATACCTAAAGGTCAGTTAGTCTTGTTCCAGTTTAGATGTATAAACTTCTAGTCATAAGACGTTCGCGTAATATAAAACGCAACAGTGTTGAGCAATACAGTATGCAAAATAGTATACATAAAATCAAAGATATCGCTCTTAATAATTAAGCACACACGTCTGGACCTTAGGAGAATCCTTAGGGCATTCAGTCCACAGAATTAACATACCGTTCACCAAGTAACTGCTAGCTTGACAAATTCCTGTTCAGTAGTTCCTTCCCGTACGCTATTATATAAACATGCAGCACCGGGTAATATTAATATAACTATTCACTAATTATTACAGTACTGTCACTGTAGCGTTTATACTCATTGTATATTAAATTCTGTATGTTCTTTATTTCCCCCTATTATTTAACAATGGTTTTAGATAGTTCATTAATTCATTATTTTATGTGATTTCCACATGTGATAATGAATTTCCACCTTGTAGTATATTTCCATTTCCTTAATTATATACTCATAATTGTTTCCACTTATTCTTTATATTATATCCTTTGGTCATTTTTATTATAACCACAATTATTTTATAAACTTTATATTATACTCCATAATATAGCATAATACATAGTTTTAATTCCTTTCTTTATAAAATCAGAAAACTAACCATAATAATTCAGTATTTATATTTTGTACTCAACAACTTTATAAATTACCAAATAACCATATAACCTTTATTGAAATACCCCGAACTTAAATATGGTGATTAGATTATTTTAATATGGTATTTAAGGGCCTAATAGTGCCTAAGTAATTTTGGTAAAGAAAATAAATCCAAAAGAATGAGAAAACGCTTAGAAAGCGGAAAACACTAAAATAAGCGTTAAATAACCATAGGAGGTACGACACCTCGGTTAGAGTATTATAAGGATTCCTGAGGCTTATTCATGCCTAATTGGTATACGGGAATGATTCCCGAAAGAAACGGATCCAAATAATGTATTAAAGCGCTAACAGAGCTTTAGCGCACGTTTTTCGAGGAAGCCCGAAACGAGATTTTAAGTGGTCAAACGAACCCGTAAAATTATAAATCATTAAATAACTATTATTAAGCATTAACGGAAGCTTAATAATCAATAAAAATAAAGAAACGAGAAAATTCTGGAAAACGGGCCCGGTTAGTGAACAGTACCGAAACCGGGTAAAATACGAGTGTTTTCTGTAAAGACGAGAACCGCTCCAACTAGTAGTACAATAGGGGGCCGGTTTTAACAATTAATTCAGCCCCACACACACACACAACTAGTTAACTAATAAATAAATCAAAAAGCAATAAAGTAATAAAGCAAAAAGCAACTTATACTACTTTTCCTTCTCTCTCTCCTCCCATTCCTTTCTTTCCTACGTGAGCACTCCCCCTCCTGAACCCTCTCTTCTTCTTCCTCTGGTGGCTACCGATTTTTGAGCTCTCCAACCAGCTCCCATGGCAACTCCACCTTTTACCTCATGCTCAAGCCATATTAAAGCTCCAAATGAGAAAAAAAGTACATATTCTTGCTCCTCTCTTCAAGCTCTACATTCCTATCTTTTCAAAATCCAAAAATGAGCAACTTCATCTCCATGGGTTTTCCCCATTTGAAGAGAAAAGCACACCATTATGGAGCTTGGAGTCTCCTCTTTCCAACAAGGTAAAAATCTCTATAAAAGATTCAAGTTTTCTCCACCTTCTTTGGTAGCCGATTTTTGGCCCTTTGTAATGCCTTATTTTTCTCTCTCTTTTGAGCATCTACTTTACTGTAACACCCCATCCAACAACAAATACATAACGACAATCTGCAGCGGAATACACACCTCATCAAATAACTTAACTCGTTGGTGTTACACGCCGTTAACCACCCACGTGGCTAACAAGGCTATTACATAAATATTGTACCGGTCTGATGGACTAGATTTCCGAGCGCCTACACGTTATTATCCCTTTCCATTAACAACAACCAACATACAAAAGCCTTCCAACTGTACCGAGTATTTACAATTGATGCCGATAACAGTTTCGGTCTTACTACACCTATTGTATGTATATACAACTTAAACGATTACCCATGTATAAACATCTACCCCGTCCTACTCTCGAACGGCTTCCAGCTCCTTGTACCTGAAATAGAAAAGGAGAGAAAGGGTGGCCCCCAAGGGGCTCAGCACCTTTGCTGGTATGGTAATCCCGCAGCCCACATGCTACCGGGCCACGCACAACTAATTGTCGTCTTAGCATGCAGTTGATTATATTTAAATCATGCATACAAACCATGAACACACAACACTTTGCATACACCCAACAATAGGGCTCAGCATATATCCAACACATCCACACTAAACAAATCATCCAATGATTCCTTCACACCATAAAGTGGCTCTCCTCTAAAACGGAGCTACTTCCTTAATGAACGACACGTACCCATTAATCGGGTTATCCTTAAACGCCTCTTGTCACAAACTGGGATTCATTTCCATGATCCACACACTCCATATCCTACAACATATCTCATTCCTTACATAACAAAATTAAAAACTTTCTTGTTTCGGCGTACACATGATAACATCACATTCATTTTAAACACCTAACGTATACATATCATAGCATAGCAAGGGAAATTGCCTAGCACAATAACAACACAAAACACCATAAGGTCGGTTCACACAAGGAACCTTCCACCATAGTTAGTATACATAGTGAGCCTAGAGATTAATGCCAATCTCATGCTAAGCTCGTTACCAACCTCGTTACCGTCCAGTTATATCGAACGGTTAACTTAAACCCAAGGTGTGTCGGATATAGTAATCCCAAGCACACCGAAAAACAACATTCGTATGCCCCTGTGGCCCGACGTGAGTCAGTAACTAGCTTTGGATAAGCTAAGGGAAGGTAGAAACCAAATTGGAATACAACCTATACATACACCAAGAGAGCCGAACCGGATATGACATCGACTCCCGTCCATCACACACACGCGTGGCCGGAACATGACCGGACTCCTCACTTCCCCGTTATGTACATATATACTTATAAATAAGTAGTTAGAGATCCATTATGGAGCCTACCACTTCCACACACCATACGGTATCATAACCGAGTTAAGCACACAAGGGAGGTTCACACACTTGCATACAACAACAATATCCAACTAACTCACACATAGCCGTGGTTAGAACGTTCCCAAGGTTTGGTCGTTTAACTCCGAATACCGATCTCTCATGTTTTCCTGGTTCTGGTTAGCTAAGGTTCGACACTTATTTGAGGTTAACGGTTCGGAGACCAGATGCGCCACATAAATGAATCACTATAAACTCATTACATGTTTTAATCTTACAAGGTGGCAAACACTCAGAAAAAACATTGGCATACAAGCCGGTGTAATCCGGTAGGACACAGGTTGCAAGAAAACCATACCTGTCACCGGAGTCCACTTTACCACGTCCACTTATGTTCCTCGAGCGATTCTCGAACAACTGATATCATTACATATACTTTTATTAACATCGGGTTGCATGATTATTTAATGTCTAATGCTTATAATTTTTCCCCGTTAGTTTAGTTACATAACTTCACTTTTTAACTTGTTTTACTTTCACAATTTTTACAACTTTTCACCCACTTAATTGTCATTAAAACTCACCTAACATGTCCTTAACAACCTCATAACATCATTAACCATCAATCCCCATCATTTTATAACCTTTAACCAATGTTTTGGCCCATACAACACCTTGTCCGAACTTGTGTCCGAACCTCCAAGTTCGGACGCAAGCCGCGACCTAATACTGAAAACCATACACACGTCCGAACTTGTGTCCGGACACAGTTCGAGAGTAAATCCCAGATAGAAACAGTCACGTCCGAACTTGTGTCCGGACTTCCCAAGTTCGGACACAGTTCGAGAGTGAGAAAATCCTTTACCCAACAGAGCCTGTCCGAACTTCCATGTCCGGACGGAAGTTCGGACACGGCAAAACATTCAATTTCCAAGTCTTTAAACACTTAACCAAATTCCTCCAAAGCTTCCAACACTTATAGTATCTTCTCCTTAGGTTTCTAAGTGATGTTTCATGCCTATTCTAACCATTATACCAGGACATATCTTCCACACAAACATCATCATCCAAACATCCTTTCTTACAAAACAAATCCTCTTTTCACAACTTCTTGAATTCCTTTCTCAAAACCTTATCTAAACATCATTTATTCCTTGGATACCAACATTACCTAAACCTTAAACAACTTCTCCAAGACTTAAATACATTCTCAAAACACACCTTGAATTCCTAGAACTTCCAAGATAGCACCTAAATCCTTGCATCACTCTAAATCACCTTAATACATGTTTTCTTCCCAAGTAAAACATTTGTTCACATTTACACTTCCTAGTTCACCGAAACTCACTTAAAACACTTAGAACCTCTTATACATTTTCCAAATTTTGCCATAGCTTCTCTTTATACTCCACATCCAACACTTAGGTTTTTACCTTATTTCATTCAAGAACACCTAAAATCCATCAAACATTTTTATACACAACTTCACCATTTAGCACTACATCACAATATAGTGCATAACTTAAATTGCTTGGCACTTAGGCCCTTACATAACATGGCTCTTAGGCCCTTAAATTGCATAAACCTTAAACACTGAATTTCCCACATAAATAATGCCTTTGACCTGCAAAACACCCACAATCTATGCCCTTAATAAACTCCTTGAGAGCATTTCACTAGGTCATTCACCTTTGGCTCCTTAGATCATTTTAACAAGCAATATAAGCTCATTTCTCCTAAGGCACTATACCACATTATGTTAGATGTTACCGCTTTTCCAAACAAACTTCTTTCTTGTTTCCTTATAAAACCGGTAAGGTATTTGATTCCTTGTCAAGTTCTAAACAATATACAAACATCATAATGAGTATTCATGTAACACCCCTACTCTAATCGGCTCCTAATCATCTTACTTAACAATATAATCGCAGCGGTAATCTCCACAATTCAACTACTGGTGTCACCGTTCTTACTCGCTCATACGAGTAATAACGTGCCTCCTGATATATTCCTACATACGAAACATTTTCTCGCAGTGACAACAAGAGATAGATCTAACTTTCCAAAACCAATATAAAATACATTCACAGTGAGCATTCTAAGTATCCCAATCCTATACACGTTTCTAGGTACGTATTAAATGCAACAGTGCATATTTAATCAATTGTAATTAAACTACCCAGCGCGTCCCTCTCTTTGCTGACACCGGAAGCTGCATACCTGCAAAAATGGTTGTTGTGGTATGGAATCAGCCCCTGCTGAGTATGTTACTACATGACCGTCATGCCCCCTCGGACCCTCAGTTATTTGGTCGAGAGCATGCAATCTTTTTCATGCAAGTAGTTTATTGATAAACTGTAAAGCAACAATATATATAGTGCAGTAAACTCAAATAACAAACAAGCCCCCGGCTTCACACATCGCATCGTACTAATCACTGAAAGCGTTACACGCCTATATGAGTACAGAGACTCCATTCCAACAAACACTTAATAGTTCATAATTGAGTACATCGACTCACTCGACCAAACATTCCACCATAAACCACACGTGAGTACAGCGACTCGCCACAACCAGTTCACAACACACAATATGAGCACAATGGCTCGTTCAAACAAATCCACCAACATACCACACATAACCACAAAGCACAACCAATGAACAACAAGGCGGAACAATGAGAATCATGAACGAGTATAAACTCTCGTCTTTGGCATACAAGCCCAACAATGTTCACCTAATGTACGAGCTAACACAGTCGTTCGTATTGTCCAGTTATGTCTAATGACAACGTCTCGTTAGAAGGACGTGTCTTTAAATTACCCATCACCTATGGCGGGTCACCCACGGCAGTAGCCACTCCAGCGGTAGAGTCTCCGACCGACGGACCATCTGTAGTCCGTTGGAAATTTATCCAGATACTTTCGGTTACCACAGGGTATCCTAGTATCGTTAATGGATTACAATTCACAGCAAGAACCACATCCTCTTGATAACCTTATTTATACCATCGCATCGCTTTACCATATATTTTTCCTAGCACAGCAGACTAAGGTCACAGTCTAATCCTGAGTATGTCGACTCGGGATCCAGTGCTAGATACGAGAGCGGCGTTAAAGAGGCCAGTGCTCCGTATACAAGTCTCTATATATCTTATTATCTTAATGCTACAACGTTTTATTTACGTTCCTTATAATACACATAAGATAGCATCATTGCCGCTAGTTCGTTTTATAATATGTTCATATATACGAACGGTACTGTTATCGTACAACAAATAATAATAAAGCAGCATTAATACACAACCCAGGCATATTGATTCACACAAGCAGACATTCAATCTTATCACAGATTTTCACACAATGTCTGAACTGAGGAAATCCTCAGAGACAATCAAGCCACATAAATAACATACCGTTCACCCTGGAAGTATTACGGTGGAGTATGAATCAGCTAGTTCTCTGGAGGTCCTCGAGACGCCTCTAACAATCTATCAATATGCATCACACTATGCATCAGCATCTCATATTAACAATACCCTACGGCACCCCGTACCGTTATTAATCTCTCCCTGTTAATCCCCCGTATATTAACTGTCAATGTTTGACGGGTTTTCAGTTTAACTTAGGATTAGGAAAGACGTTACATTACATGCGTAGTTTCCTCTCGTATATTAATATACTTAACGTTTGAACTTGTTATCGCACGTAACTTAATATACCTTGTATATTGTATAGTTTGTTTCTATATTGCATGTATAATTATTTACCATGTATTATACATCTCACCTTAGTATTTATTTTTCTAAGGTTTGTTTTTCCAAGTTTAAAGGAGTATAATTCGTATATAAAATACCATGAACTATATAAATTCTTATTATTTCATGTATACTCCTAACACTAGAATTCCATATCTAATGTTTACAATTCTTTTCCCTTTATCTCATATCATTTTAATTGTGGTAATATATAGCTATTGAACTATATTATATTTTCCACACTATAACATATATTTATTTATATATGCATTATAGGACTATTTATTATATGGTAAGTCATTATAACATATATCATTCTTTTTAATGAATACCTTTTTATATTATAAATGTTATAGTTCTTATAACATTAAAAACCATATTATAAATTTCATTCAAAAATATTTATTTTCGAACAGCACCTATAATTCTCAAATATTTACAAAATCCACCACATAATTTATATAATGTTATATTATAGTTATATAACAATTATTATGACATTCAAGTCATTAAAACAATTATAACCTATAGTTATATTGTTATAAAATACCAAACAGCCCTTAAAACTTTCGGTATTAACTATTCTCCACTATATTTCCATAATTTATAAATTAACCCCAAAATATAATCCATTGTTACACTTATAATGTATACCTTATATTATAATTCTTAAACCTTAATATAACCCATAGTTATAATTTCTCCAAAATACCGAATAGACCCCATGGTCTATTTAAATTTAATTTCCACCACTTAACTTTCTATATTCACCGATTTACCCCATTTTTAAACATATACTTTCTAATATCACCGAAACTATATATTATACATATATCTTCATAAAACCTTAATATAATCCCAAAAATTACCAAACCATACCAAAAGGTTATAAATATCATTATTAACCTTATACTTTCTCTAAATCTCGGTTTTACCACATATGTTACCCATGTGTAACAATGTTATGAAATATCTTATAATATACCTAGATAATTCATATAAACTCCAAATTTAACCAAAAAACTTCTAAAAATTCCTAATAACTTAAGGACTTTACTAATCTCCATTTAGTATCCTTAATTCTCGGTAATTACATTACCACCCCAAACCTTATAAATCTTTTACAATTTAATAAGTATCTTATTATAAGGTAGTATTTTAATTTCTTAAATTTTTCTAAACTTGGTCAAAGTCTCCTATATAGTCAACTTTGACTCCTAATACCAAAAGGGAACCAATTTTTCGGTAATTACAAATAGTAGCCTATACTTTTCTATTTTTACAATTTTGACCCAAAACTTTATAAAATGTTATAATTTTATTAAATTCATTTAAAAACCCTAAATTGTTCTAAATTAAGCCCACGGCTTTTTATTTCTTAGTAATTACGAATTGGCCCCAATTTTAATTATAAGCATAAATAAAACTAAATAAGCTTATAAACTTAAATTAAAATGGCCTAATGACATGGCCTTATTACAACCTTGAACTTGCAAAATGAATTACACAATAAATGTCTCAAAATATAGCATATTATTCGGCCTCTCCATGGTTTAATTATTTTTCCACATAATGTCATAATTTGACCATTATGTTAATTAAATCCCTTAAATGACTAGCTTAATTTATCTTAGCCATTTTTTTCCATTTTTAGGTCAATATGACCTATATATATATTCACTCTCGGCCTTAAATATATATATGCTTAAAAATTACAAAAATCATAAGTTTAAGGTGTTTATACCTTGATTAATCCTTGTATGGGCTCGGTCACTTGTAGGAAAATTCACCACTTGATTTAGACATGTTTAATACACAAAAACAAGATATGGTTACACTCCAAGCTTGAGCTTAACCATAAGGAATAATTAATGTAAGATTTAAGGCAAAAATCACCTTAAAAATGCAAGGGAAGTTCTAGGTATTTTCGACCTGAACCAAGCACACCACAAGGTGTTAGATCTACTATATTAACATAGGAAATAGTTAGATCTCGAAATCCTACCTTGTTATTAGATTTTACCTTGGAAAAATGCCTTAAAAGAGAGTATTTCTCTTGGATCTCGGTCACCCTTGCTCCAAATGGCTAACCAACAGATCCCACATGAAAAGGGGAAGAAGATGAGTCTATGACCAAAATTTCACAGCCAAACTCGAAGGGAATCAAAAGTTATGAGCTTAAAGCACATTTTTACCTTAAAATGTAGATTTGGACAACCTTGGTCCCTCTACTGGTCTCAACCGAGTTTAGCTCTTGTTCTAACCTTAGAACACTGAGAATAAGCCATAGGAATAGATGAGCCACGAATTTTAGGTGTTGGTGGTGAAGAGATGAAGAAAAAGAGCTAAAAATGACATTAAATCACTTACATTAATGACTTAGGAGCTAGGTTTGCCTTCCATGTTCAAGAGCAAGCTTAGAGAGCTTGAGAGGAAGGAGGAGCTCGGCTGGGATGAGAGAAATCGGACAAGGAAGGGAGGAGGAGGTGGGAATGATTGATAAAATTTGAAATAATGTAAAAGTAACATTATTTTTGGAAAAGTCTTGCATTAGGTAGCATTATTGTCAATCAAGGAATTATGCAGCCTCCTCTCCTGTAGCCAGCCGGCTGCCATGGTCCAAGTGGGTCAATTTATTGACCATTGACCATGCTTGGTCAATATTGACTCATGCGGGCCCCACTTTAGGGTTTTATTAATATTTTAATATTAAATTTGTAAAAATTCGTAAATTTCTGGAATTAAATTCCTAATATGATATAATATGATTATATATCATATTTAAGGATAATTATAATTTTTAAGCCCATTAAAAATTAATTTAAAAGGCAATCTCACAAAAACGTGCTTTGAGGTGTTTTAGCGCACATTTTTGTGTCACAGGGTGTTCCTGTGCTTAGTTCTCCTTGAGAATGGTTTTATTGTGTTCCTTGATTCATTATAATACTTAGGAATCCACTTTGGATCCTATTTGAGGTCACACAATCTTTATGGTGTTTTAAAGCACATTTTTGGCTTTACCGATCTTAAGGCGCGTTTTGCCTTGTTGAGATCTTTTAGATTGTTCCCCAATAATATTTAGATGTTTAATAACCATCTCAGATCATTAATAGATCATTTAATTATATTTTAAAGGTTAGGGGTATTTCAGTCTACCCCCCTTAAAAAGGCTTCGTCCCGAAGTCCTTAATCCTCTACAGTTCACCTAAGGAATCAAGTTCCACTAAGTAACCAAACAGTCCATTGCTAGGGAGTAACTCCCACCAGGTTCAAACCTAGTCTATACATACAGCATATACCAAATAACCAAACTCATGGTAAAAGTCATTCATATCACAGCACTAAACAAGGTGCACATCTAACTCATCAACCAAAAGTACTCAGCGGTACTTATATATTCAACCAGGTACAACCTCATTGTACACAGCACTAGACAAGGTGCAAAATTCAAGGTACACAACACTAGACAAGGTGCAAATCTCATGGTACACAGCACTAGACAAGGTGCAAATCTCAAGGTACACAGCACTAGACAAGGTGCAAATCTCATGGTACACAGCACTAGACAAGGTGCAAATCTCATAAAGTACTCAAAGGTGTTCGCAAGGGATACTCCACGCATCCCTATCTACATGTTGGTATCTCGCGAGGATACCCACACATCACTCCACATGTATGTGTGCACATATAGTTAACGTTGACAGTTCACAGGGAAGCAGTCTTAAAGACCAGGACTTGACGATCCCCAACCCCAGCCAACGTCTACTACCCACGGACACACCGGTTTGATCATAACGTAGGACACTGCGGTCCACGGCTCCTCGGGCAGTCACCTTATTTCCTTAGTCACCCACAGACACGCCGGTCTAATGACAAAAGGGCTCTGCGGTCCACGGCTCTCTGGGTGATGTCACTCGCAGACACACCGGTTTGATCAGAACGAAGGACTCCACGGTCCACGGCTCTTCGAGTGACGCTTAAATTCCAATTTCCATTCATATCTGTGTCCACTTGTAGGAAGTTTCGAGAATCATTCAACCCTGACGTGGTCAGCGTCAGTGTTGAACTATCTCTCACCTCAATTTGTGTTTGGTTTCCCTTGATCGGACCAGGATCAAGTTCAACTTCCCACGTCAAATTCAATCAATCACTTGTTTCTTCATTTCTAATCTTGTTTCCTCTTTGACTTATTATTATTAATACAACACCTAGAGTATTCTCTTCTACTAGATTACACATCGGTCTCATGCCGATCCACTCATCGCATTCAAACAGTCGGTTTTATACCGAGTCACACATCACATAATACGGAGCTCGCTACTCCTTCTATTCGAAATCTCTCATCAGAGCTACAGAAAGTCCTACTTGAATTCTCACCTCAGAGATAATAAGTCAGGTGTGATGTGACTATTGTTCGCAATGTTTGCGTAAATAGTCGGAAATAGGGTAAGAACAATCTATCTGTACTCCCTTTCCTATTCGCCATAACTAATGCGAATTAAAATATATTTATGTTCATACACATAATACATCACAATATTACTTCAAGTAATATAACATAATCATGACACTGGTACTCTACGTACAATAATAGTGTTTGCAACACGTGTACCATGCGCTACGTACTCCAACGTACGGTACGTTTAAGGCGTTCTACCCCCCTTAAAAGGATTACGCCCACGTAATCTGTGAATATATATCATCTTGAAGTAATAAGTTCAAGATGTTTCATTCATGTGGATCTATTCGTGCACTAATGTGTTACATATTTCATTACCCCTTTTTTTTCCTAGGGTCGGCTTTAGTCCATCTGACTATACAGCCTATCTCGGTTAGGTGTATGTCTATTTATATACGGTTTGATCGGGAGATGTAAACACATCATTTGTTTTTCCCCAAACCTGTTAGGTATGTCAAACCTATGCAATATATGGGCCCACTCGCTCCGCAAGCAGTATGCCCAACTACTTTATGGTTAGTTTACCTCTTTTAGGTATTAGTTTTATGTCGGTTTCAACTCCACGTGACGGTGTTTTCTACACGGTCTTCCATAATTATGGGAATGGAGTAAGTTATTCACTGCGTGGTATTGTTTGTTACACACTTTTATTATTTCATTTAGCTATTTATTTATTCTTCCTGTATTCTATACATGTTCATGGTATACTCCCAAGGGTTCATGTCACCCTACCGAACTAACCTTCGGTTTAAGGGTTGTCGAGCTATGCTCTAGTACCTAGTGTTGGTAGTAATTTCCCTTAAATGTCAAAACGTGTCTGATATGCGCAACTAACTGGCGCTTCAAGACTCCAAGTTATTTCTAACCGGGATGAGTTCGTTCCATTGGTACCATACAGGTTCCCTATTACTGGTGTGAACTCGTATCCCTCGTGTGTTGGTATTTATTGTCCACACATACGGTTCATCCTTATACTCCATCAGGGAAATCAACTGGTTTATTTGCTCTTCTACTTTCTACTTTTCTTTAATATAATTCGGTTAACAGTTATTATAATGGTCGCTTTGTTGCACACCATGTACCAGTCGATTAGACGGTTATCCGCTATTGCGGTTTGCATGGAGTATCTAATCTCTAGTTTAGAGCATCTCTCATAACGCTCGCTTTCGCCCTTCGTCTGTTGTAAACATACAGTACGACTGTGGGTTTTAGCTTGGTATTCTTTTTTTTTATTCAATCTAATTGGTACTAACATACTAACGTTTATGACTTAAGCAGGTGGTTATTATTGTTTAATGCGACATCCTCGCAGCACCCTCAGCGCATGATATAATTCTTTATGCGCCCCCCCTTTTGGGGTAGCATCTAATATTACAAAGGTTTCCCTCATATAACTTCCTTATATACTACACTTCCTCTACTCATTCATGGGTTCAATTTGCCTTTGCCATAAATAGGCCTTAGTTTCCTTGTTTACTAAAATCCCCAAAACTTGTATTCCAACTCCTCCATTGTGGAGTTGCGATCTTATTTCATTTTATTATCAGGTTTATCCTTGATTTTCCTAACCTTGCTAGTTTGACTGAGATCTCTCTCGTCATTACATGGTTTACCTAGTCAGGGTTCCATTCGCTGACTTAGACACAGAGTTGATTACCTCCTGGGTCCTACACTACTCGTTTACATGCATGGGGTACCATACTGATACATTACTACTTACCCAACTAACTCAATATACGTTTTGTCAGGCCCACAAGCTCCTAGGAGTGCGGTCGTCCCATGTCTCGTTTAGTGCACTCGTAGCGTTCGTACCCGGTGATTATTGTACTCTTAGTCCCGGTAATTTATGTTTAAATAACTATGCTGTCAATTCTTAACCTTTACGTCAGAATGGCCCTAATATTAGGTTCCGTGGTTCCCTTTATTAATGTGTATTTCTTTTATCCTCTCTAAGATAGGTGTTTGCGAATTATCGCCCTAATTCTGGTTTCCACATGTTCATCATCTGGTATCTGTGAGTGGGGATCAGTAACTACTTATTACTTCTCCCGTTCACTCCTAGGCTGTTAACGCCTTCAAATTTGAGTTTTCAGTTCTCAACTCCACCCAATCCATTGGGTTACACCTTCTGGTGTAATCTGGACTCCATGACAAGGGTTGTCACTTCGTGTTTCCCCTGTCTTATGGTAGTCCTGTTAGTCTGATATTAATCAGTACTTGTGATTCATCACCCTTGTTCCCCTAGTTTTGGGTCACTTTGGTGGTACTAAGGTATCCCTTTGTAGGCCTATGCCATACGATATTCAGACTCAATACTTATTCTGATAGTTTAAATGATTGTTAGTCTTGTTATTTAATTTATTCTTAGTTGGTTCTAATACTTTCTCCTGGGGTTACAATTGGATACCCACAACTTAGTGGTTTCCGTTAATCATTCCTTTTCATTGTATAGTCTTTGCTCTTATTCAACTCATATTTCCTCCATCCTTTCCGAGGTAACGGCATCTTCCGTCATTAGGCAACTTTCACCTTTTTAGTTTATATCCACTGCCCTCCATACGGGAGTCTAGCAGCATAATGGGTCAACAACATCTCCGGTGTGTGTGGTGTGGACATAAATTGGCCCTTTTATTGCACGTTCACATCTGCCTATTAATTTTTTTGAAGTTCTGACTCGTATAGTCCACTTCTTACCCTCTGGCAATGTTCAATGGTAGTGGTTTAACCACGAGTGTCGCGCACTCTCTAAATATGGTCATGCTGGTCCTGAAGACTCGTCACTCCCCACCGGTAATGATTGACGTTTAATGTCCATGCCGGCACTGGGGTTAGGCTTGTAGGCACTAATTATTGTTATTCTCATTTACTCCCCCTTTTAATATTCTACTAAGTGGTATATTATTTTTCAGATTCAATGGTCAGATCGGCTAGGTCCTCCCGAGGTTTTACTGACCTCTAAACCAAGGGTTTCGTACCCCTGCCTTTAAGAAGGCTATGTCCTGCTTTATTGCATTACGGACTCGCATAAAAGTTTAGTGTTTATTGGTAACCGTCTGGACCACTCGGTCCTTTAGAAATAGTTTACTGTCACTGCACTTGCTGTAGCAAGTGCGCAAGGTAGGTTGAAATCTAGTACTTTGGTTAGTGTGGCACTTGCGGTGGCAAGTGCGCCATGCAGCCTGCGCCACCGGTACGGTGTGTCAGTGCAGTGCTATTCCCTAATCGGGTTCCTGTTCTAGCCAAAAGTTCTTATTCAAGTTTATATAGTCTCACTCCCGCACTCGTTCCCACAAGCTTGTCATGGTAGTAAGGTCTTACTTTCCTCACGTGGCGTTGCATGCTAGCAACTTAACGAGTTCTTGTTTTTTTTTTTTTTACAGTTCTCAAGATTTCTCCTCATGTACGTCAGGCTATCCTGGTCCTTCAGTGTTGCATGGTTTTAGAGTTACTCACTTCGGGTGAGACTTCAAAAAAAGTAATTCCTTCCATCTGTTACATATCTTTTAAGACTAATCATCACTCGTCATTTCCACTTCCTTTTCCCCCAAGCGCACTGACCAGTGCTTTCTTGGATGTAGGACAGGGTTGCTTTGCTTATAGCAAGCGAACCCCATTAGTCCTATAGGAATTATCTCCTCAACCTTGTTTTAACATTCATCTAATACTCATATGGTAGGCGTTATGCCATTACCAGGACCCCCGGTCCTAAACAACTCATCATAACTTAAAGTTTTATTCTCTATATTTAACATAATTTCCATAGCGTCCACATCGGTCTTCCCGATCAGGAGAGTTATCTCCGTGGTGCTTTCCATTTCATTTTGTCTCACTAGATAGTACTCGAGGTACGGGCTGCGGCGGGTGGGGTACCATTGCAAATTTCCCGGGATGTTTCCCCCATCAAGTGCGAGCGGTTCATACTGTCCTCGCGTTACTTGGGGTTGCTGGACCTTCACCGCCTTCCGCTGCTCCGTGTTCTTCCTTAGTACTATAACCCTGACCTCTTCCTGACAGATGTCAAGAGGACGGGTTAGGCCTTTACTCGGTCTAATACCGTAGTCTGGGTCTGTTAATATTGAAGTGCCTCTACGGTTATGGTGTGCAAGTCTTAATCATTGCAACAACCCCGCAAGGTCACGTATCCTCACAACGTTTCCCATATTCCCATAACCTATGCTCACTGTATAAATCCTACTATCTCTTGTCATCAGAGCGGTACTCCGCTCTGATACCACTTTTGTAACACCCCTACTCTAATCGGCTCCTAATCATCTTACTTAACAATATAATCGCAGCGGTAATCTCACAATTCAACTACTGGTGTCACCGTTCTTACTCGCCATACGAGTAATAACGTGCCTCCTGATATATTCCTACATACGAAACATTTTCTCGCAGTGACAACAAGAGATAGATCTAACTTTCCAAAACCAATATAAAATACATTCACAGTGAGCATTCTAAGTATCCCAATCCTATACACGTTTCTAGGTACGTATTAAATGCAACAGTGCATATTTAATCAATTGTAATTAAACTACCCAGCGCGTCCCTCTCTTTGCTGACACCGGAAGCTGCATACCTGCAAAAATGGTTGTTGTGGTATGGAATCAGCCCCTGCTGAGTATGTTACTACATGACCGTCATGCCCCCTCGGACCCTCAGTTATTTGGTCGAGAGCATGCAATCTTTTTCATGCAAGTAGTTTATTGATAAACTGTAAAGCAACAATATATAGTGCAGTAAACTCAAATAACAAACAAGCCCCCGGCTTCACACATCGCATCGTACTAATCACTGAAAGCGTTACACGCCTATATGAGTACAGAGACTCCATTCCAACAAACACTTAATAGTTCATAATTGAGTACATCGACTCACTCGACCAAACATTCCACCATAAACCACACGTGAGTACAGCGACTCGCCACAACCAGTTCACAACACACAATATGAGCACAATGGCTCGTTCAAACAAATCCACCAACATACCACACATAACCACAAAGCACAACCAATGAACAACAAGGCGGAACAATGAGAATCATGAACGAGTATAAACTCTCGTCTTTGGCATACAAGCCCAACAATGTTCACCTAATGTACGAGCTAACACAGTCGTTCGTATTGTCCAGTTATGTCTAATGACAACGTCTCGTTAGAAGGACGTGTCTTTAAATTACCCATCACCTATGGCGGGTCACCCACGGCAGTAGCCACTCCAGCGGTAGAGTCTCCGACCGACGGACCATCTGTAGTCCGTTGGAAATTTATCCAGATACTTTCGGTTACCACAGGGTATCCTAGTATCGTTAATGGATTACAATTCACAGCAAGAACCACATCCTCTTGATAACCTTATTTATACCATCGCATCGCTTTACCATATATTTTTCCTAGCACAGCAGACTAAGGTCACAGTCTAATCCTGAGTATGTCGACTCGGGATCCAGTGCTAGATACGAGAGCGGCGTTAAAGAGGCCAGTGCTCCGTATACAAGTCTCTATATATCTTATTATCTTAATGCTACAACGTTTTATTTACGTTCCTTATAATACACACATAAGATAGCATCATTGCCGCTAGTTCGTTTTATAATATGTTCATATATACGAACGGTACTGTTATCGTACAACAGTAATAATAATAAAGCAGCATTAATACACAACCCAGGCATATTGATTCACACAAGCAGACATTCAATCTTATCACAGATTTTCACACAATGTCTGAACTGAGGAAATCCTCAGAGACAATCAAGCCACATAAATAACATACCGTTCACCCTGGAAGTATTACGGTGGAGTATGAATCAGCTAGTTCTCTGGAGGTCCTCGAGACGCCTCTAACAATCTATCAATATGCATCACACTATGCATCAGCATCTCATATTAACAATACCCTACGGCACCCCGTACCGTTATTAATCTCTCCCTGTTAATCCCCCGTATATTAACTGTCAATGTTTGACGGGTTTTCAGTTTAACTTAGGATTAGGAAAGACGTTACATTACATGCGTAGTTTCCTCTCGTATATTAATATACTTAACGTTTGAACTTGTTATCGCACGTAACTTAATATACCTTGTATATTGTATAGTTTGTTTCTATATTGCATGTATAATTATTTACCATGTATTATACATCTCACCTTAGTATTTATTTTTCTAAGGTTTGTTTTTCCAAGTTTAAAGGAGTATAATTCGTATATAAAATACCATGAACTATATAAATTCTTATTATTTCATGTATACTCCTAACACTAGAATTCCATATCTAATGTTTACAATTCTTTTCCCTTTATCTCATATCATTTTAATTGTGGTAATATAGCTATTGAACTATATTATATTTTCCACACTATAACATATATTTATTTATATATATGCATTATAGGACTATTTATTATATGGTAAGTCATTATAACATATATTCATCTTTTTAATGAATACCTTTTTATATTATAAATGTTATAGTTCTTATAACATTAAAAACCATATTATAAATTTCATTCAAAAATATTAATATTTTCGAACAGCACCTATAATTCTCAAATATTTACAAAATCCACCACATAATTTATATAATGTTATATTTATAGTTATATAACAATTATTATGACATTCAAGTCATTAAAACAATTATACCTATAGTTATATATTGTTATAAAATACCAACAGCCCTTAAAACTTTCGGTATTAACTATTCTCCACTATTTTCCATAATTTATAAATTAACCCCAAAATATAATCCATTGTTACACTTATAATGTATACCTTATATTATAATTCTTAAACCTTAATATAACCCATAGTTATAATTTCTCCAAATACGAATAGACCCCATGGTCTATTTAAATTTAATTTCCACCACTTAACTTCTATATTCACCGATTTACCCCATTTTTAAACATATACTTTCTAATATCACCGAAACTAATATTATACATATATCTTCATAAAACCTTATATATAATCCCAAAAATTACCAAACCATACCAAAGGTTATAAATATCATTATTAACCTTATACTTCTCTAAATCTCGGTTTTACCACATATGTTACCCATGTGTAACAATGTTATGAATATCTTATAATATACCTAGATAATTCATAAACTCCAAATTTAACAAATACACTTCTAAAATTCCTAATAACTTAAGGACTTTACTAATCTCCATTAGTATCCTTAATTCTCGGTAATTACATTACCACCCCAAACCTTATAAATCTTTTACAATTTAATAAGTATCTATTATAAGGTAGTATTTTAATTTCTTAAATTTTTCTAAACTTGGTCAAAGTCTCCTATATAGTCAACTTTGACTCCTAATACCAAAAGGGAACCAATTTTTCGGTAATTACAAATAGTAGCCTATACTTTTATTTTTACAATTTTGACCCAAAACTTTATAAAATTATTTAATTTTATTAAATTCATTTAAAAACCCTAAATTGTTCTAAATTAAGCCCACGGCTTTTTTTTCTTAGTAATTACGAATTGGCCCCAATTTTAATTATAAGCATAAATAAAACTAAATAAGCTTTATAAACTTAAATTAAAATGGCCTAATGACATGGCCTTATACAACCTTGAACTTGCAAATGAATTACACAATAAATGTCTCAAAATATAGCATATATATTCGGCCTCTCCATGGTTTAATTATTTTCCACATAATGTCATAATTTGACCATTATGTTAATTAAATCCCTTAAATGACTAGCTTAATTTATCTTAGCCATTTTTTCCATTTTTAGGTCAATATGACCTATATATATATATATTCACTCTCGGCCTTAAATATATATGCTTAAAAATTACAAAAATCATAAGTTTAAGGTGTTTATACCTTGATTAATCCTTGTATGGGCTCGTTCACTTGTAGGAAAATTCACCACTTGATTTAGACATGTTTAATACACAAAACAAGATATGGTTACACTCCAAGCTTGAGCTTAACCATAAGGAATAATTAATGTAAGATTTAAGGCAAAAATCACCTAAAAAGCAAGGGAAGTTCTAGGTATTTCGACCTGAACCAAGCACACCACAAGGGTGATTAGATCTACTATATTAACAAGGAGGAATAGTTAGATCTCGAAATTACCTTGTTATTAGATTTACCTTGGAAAAAAGCTTAAAAGAGAATTCTTTCTCTGGATCTCGGTCACCCTTGCTCCAAATGGCTAACCAACGATCCCACATGAAAAGGGGAAGAAGAATGAGTCTATGACCAAAATTCACAGCCAAACTCGAAGGGAATCAAAAGTTATGAGCTAAAGCACATTTTTACACTTAAAATGTAGATTTGGACACAACCTTGGTCCCTCTACTGGTCTTAAGCCAAGAGTTATGCTCTTGTGTCTAACCGTTAGGAGACAAACACTGAGAAAATAAGCCATAGCGAATAGATGAGGCCACGAATATTTAGGTGTTGGTGGTGAAGAGATGAAGAAAAAGAGCAAAAATGACATTAAATCACTTACATTAATGACTTAGGAGCTAGGTTTGCCTTCCATGTTCAAGAGCAAGCTTAGAGAGCTTGAGAGGAAGGAGGAGCTCGGCTGGGATGAGAGAAATCGGACAAGGAAGGGAGGAGGAGGTGGGAATGATTGATAAAATTTGAAATAATGTAAAAGTACATTATTTTTGGAAAAGTCTTGCATTAGGTAGCATTATTGTCAATCAAGGAATTATGCAGCCTCCTCTCCTGTCCAGCCGGCTGCCATGGTCCAAGTGGGTCAATTTATTGACCATTGACCATGCTTGGTCAA
This sequence comes from Limonium bicolor, assembly GCA_023374045.1. Classification (NCBI taxonomy): domain Eukaryota; kingdom Viridiplantae; phylum Streptophyta; class Magnoliopsida; order Caryophyllales; family Plumbaginaceae; genus Limonium; species Limonium bicolor. The sequence goes on along the minus strand of CM041781.1, from coordinate 149,493,063 downwards.
TATTGACTCATGTGGGCCCCGCTTTAGGGTTTTATTAATATTTTAATATTAAATTTGTAAAAATTCGTAAATTTCTGGAATTAAATTCCTAATATGATATAATATGATTATATCATATTTAGGATAATTATAATTTTTAAGCCCATTAAAAATTAATTTAAAAGGCAATCTCACAAAAACGTGCTTTGAGTGTTTTAGCGCACATTTTTGTGTCACAGGGTGTTCCTGTGCTTAGTTCTCCTTGAGAATGGTTTTATTGTGTTCCTTGATTCATTATAATACTTAGGAATCCACTTTGGATCCTATTTGAGGTCACACAATCTTTATGGTGTTTTAAAGCACATTTTTGGCTTTACCGATCTAAGGCGCGTTTTGCCTTGTTGAGATCTTTTAGATTGTTCCCCAATAATATTTAGATGTTTAATAACCATCTCAGATCATTAATAGATCATTTAATTATATTTTAAAGGTTAGGGGTATTTCAATTCAAGCTTTAAGCTTCATCTCATTGTAAACCCTAATTTTACATTGTTTCAAAAACATTAATGTAGTTGTTTTACCTTGATCTTTGAAGAGAGTTGGAATATCTATGAAGAGGGGACTCCACCTAGTCCATGAAAGATTCAAATGGAGCTAGAACAAGGCAATATAAGAGCACCATTAATGGTGAATTTTCGGACAACAACAAAACATGGAGGGAACTTGATTTTTCTTTGAGTTTCCTTACCTTGAAGCAAAGGAGAACAAGAATATGTGAAAAGATGAGCTCAAGCTCCTTCAATGGTGAATCTCCATGGCACCAAAATTGAGTTCTTGAAGATTTAAAAAGAGAGAAGTGTAGAGCTTGACCTAACTAAGACAAATATGGTCTTGGAATTTGATTTGGCCAAGGGAGCTAGAAGATACAAGTGGTCAAAGCTTGAAAATGGTATATGTGCTGTAGCACCACGAGAGAGAGCATGGAGGGAGGTTGGAGACGTTGGAAGTGAAGGGAAATGAGAGAATGAAGATAAAACTTGCTTTTGGAGATATTTAAGCTAAAAGCAAATAGTACTTTTGCTTTGTCATTACTTAACTTACTTATTTGTTCAAATGTGGTGAGTCACACATGAAAAACCGGCCCCCATCTTTACCTAGGGGTATAATAGTCTTTGATGACTCATTTAAATACTTATAACAACATATGTTATAAACCAGCTTATTAAAGTTACTATTCATAAAACAAGGCACATAGAAGTGAAATTTTGATTTCCTATTGATATAGACTTCCAAATGTGATACTATATAGTACACATATATTTAAGAGTAATGATGGACATTTAGCCACTCAAAACTCATTTACAAGACAATTTTTCAAAAATGTGCTTTAAGACTCCTTAAAGCACATTTTGTGTTTTAACTTGTTTTCAAGCTTGGTTTTCTTTGTTAATTGATTTAATATGCTCCTTAACATATATAAGGTATAGGTATGACCTTTAGGTCTTATACAAATTTATCCCAAGCTTAGAGCACTTTTAGCCCATTTGACCTTAAGGTATTTATTTATGTTTTGTTTGGTTCCAATGTCTACCAAGGTTTCCTAAGGACTTAATTAGCCTTATTAAATCATAATTAAATATTATCAAATCTTGGTAGGCTCTTTGGGTCCTAACCAAGTTCACTCCAAGCTTAGAGCACGTTTTTGCTCAAACCGTTTCTTAGTGTTTTATTGTGTTTTACCATGGTTTAAATGGTTCATTTATGTTTCTAAGGCACTTTTTAGCCTTTAATTACCATAGTTTACATTTACACAACATACCAAGGTTTGGGGTTTTCAATCTACCCCCCTTAAAAGAACTTCGTCCTCGAAGTTCACATTTCCACGCATCATTGGATTGAATACGGGAATTACTTTCAAAAACTTCCATTACCAACAATCTTTACATCCAACCTCGGACTTAACGGTCCGGCAACATATCCACGTCCATCCAAAACCATATCGTAACACACTTACATGATAACCTCAGACTCAACGGTCCGGGTACCTAATCAACATTACACTACACAACCCTTAGACTCTTAGGTCTGGGTACATAACAATAGTTAGACTCATAGGTCTGAATAATACTTCTTACTCATACCACACAACATGTCTTAGCATGTATATCAAACAGAAATACCTTTTCCATCTCTCCATGGGTTCGAATCCCACGTTGATACATATACACTGTGATCCCGCAGAACCCGGTCGCGATGGACACCTTCTGGTCCCCGTTTCTTTGGGAGATCAAAACATTCACTTAATTTTTTAAATATATACTTCTCATGTCACCGGTCCGAAGACAAAAGCTCCTACGTCCTCAGCTCGTGAGCAAGTACTACAAAAATTTCTTTACTAGGTTAAGTATAAGAAGATCTTTTATTCAAAATATTAATCGATTGTTGAAAACACCAATTGAAAATCCTTTTGAAAACACCACCAACTCCAAGTCCAATTTATGCTCCTTGTATTTTCTAACATGGTTGTTTGTGACCACTTACAGGAGCTTCAGAGTCATCCAACCCTGATGTGATCAGCATCAGTGTTGAACTATCTTTCCACCCAATTTGTGTTCGGCTTCCCTTGATCTCATGATAATCAAGTTTCACCTCCCACTTCATTTTCAGCCAAACTAATTCAAGCTATCCCATTTTCTATCTTTAAATCCTTCTAGTCATAATCATTACATCTCTCCAAGGGATAGAACTCCGTCTATCAATCATCACCCAAATCCAACTTATTCAAGTTACCTAGGGAATTTAATTCTCACTAGCTTCTATGTCGGTCTTATACCCCTCATAAATCACAACACTGTATATATATACATGTTTTTTTTATCAAATACAATACATGGTTTACATTTATGCACCGTCGGGGTTTTAGTTCCCCGGAGTTTCTTTACTCCCTTCCACTTGTACTCTCACACACCACTGTTAACAAAATAAACACACTTCCCACAATGGTATTCGCATCTTCTGTGCGCAATTACCACAATTTAACCACAATAAATGCGTATGTTTATTTAACACCAACACCAACCATCATAACAACATTTTTGCTATGCACAACCCCGTTCACGTACACTTGTACGGTAAAACACACTAAGTGGTTTGCGCTCTACCCCCCTTAAAAGGGATTACGCCCACGTAATCAATCACTAAACCTTGGCTTAAAATGTTCTCGCCGTCGTGAAGTGTTTTGACTTCCACGCGGTCTATTACACAATGGATTCTGATTAGAGGATCTTAACCATATTGGCGGTTTAGTCCCTAAACCAAGAATTCGCATTGGAGTTGTAACTCATAACCGGTTTCGGTCCTGGCCTGTGAGGCTTTTAGGCATTGATAAGCTAGCCATTTTTCATATTCACCATGTATATTCGGCATTTGATGCATGCTCACTGGCCTCTTGCTGCGCCATTCTGATAATTATAGGGCTAGTTTGCCCCATTCGTTACTGTTACTGTATTGTACATCTCCAATGTATGGTATCTCTTACCCTGAGCGATTCGGTGAGTTTCACAATTTTCCATCCACTTCTCCAATAGCTTACAGCGTAAACTACTATGTAATTCACAATGATTGACTTGCTTCTACCACCGACTTACTGTCGGTTGAGATTGAGCTACTACTTAATGTGTAGTGCTCTCTCAGTTATTTCCCACACCTGGGGTTATCTCATACCTACATTTGGTATTTAGTGCCACTATTATCACTTATTCTTAATCATACCTCCACATTTGGTTTCGTACAGGTACTCTTCCATTGGTATGACCTTGCATTTCCTATGCATTGATCATTATAGCATTATAGGTTTCTTTCTACATCCACCACAATTACATTCTCCCAATCCTAGCTATCCCACTCGATCATTACTACGCAAGTGCAACACCAAAACACCCAGTCATACAGAGTGCAGAGGCGTAAACTCCTGACAGTAAATCTCTTATGCGATAGCAATTAGGAATTTACACTATGTTTCACTGAAATTCTTATCACATAACACTTGCTTCCGGCTTACTGCTCGATTCGTTTGCTATCACTTACTGTCGCATCTCCACTGGGGTTAACTCATAACTCTGCTCACTCACCATTTTATCATCTAACAATACTCATACAACGGTCGCTTATTGCGCACCGTATCCTTACTCATTATACAACATCAACTTATACTGCATCCGCTATTATATTAGCTTCCGCCATTACACTGGGTTTATCTGGCCACTTATTTGGTTGATTTTTGAATATACTATATTTTTTTGAGCCTTTATATTCCTTGAGCGTTGTTCGCTACTCATTTAGCATCACCACCTATGGTGGTTGCTATCCAACTTATCACTCTTCCTGTGTACACAACTGGTACAAACATTTCCCTTCGTATTATTCTTATTCAAATCGTTCTGGGGTAATAACAACATGGTCAATCCCTAACATATTCCTTGAACTTGGTTCATATAGCTACCGCTCCTGCGGTCTCACGATATCGAGAGGTATCCCCACTCTTACTGTAGTGGTTCGTTCTCCGCTCTATTTACTTGTAGAACATACACTTCTGCAATTGATCAAATTTACATAACACAAGTTGTTGTGGCTTATAAGCCTTACTGTCACGATTCCTTCCAAGTTGTCTTTTTGGAAACTTAGGGTCCTACCTTTAAGTGGGTTTACCTTCAGTGTTTAATCCGGGTAATTGTTCCAAATCTTGTGCTTCTGTTATATTGCTCCATCTAACAATGTTTAATCCAAACACCCCTCAAGGATTGCTCCCGGGTGTTACTAACATATGCCATTACATCTGGCTTGCACTCATGGGTACATTCCGTTAGCCACGCCTTTTTGCGTTCTTCACTGGTTATTATCTTCTTCTGTGAAGATCAACATTTCCTGATAGTGTAGGTACTCATTTTGGGAGTTTCATCCCGTTCATTGCACATTAATGTGTCCACATTAGGCTGGGTCACCATTCCAGCTATCATGTTTATCCCTGAGGATCCTTAAGTCATATAAGATGTCTTTACATTCAGTTAGTGCACTTCGCACCTCCTGACTCTTAAACATTTCCTTGAAAGGAATTCACTAATTCCTTTGGTCTCGTTAACTTAACTGAGTTCCTTAACTTCAACCATTCATGGTAATCCTTAGTTCTTGTTTGATTTATACTGCTGACCGTAGACGGAGTCGACTACTTCCCGTGTTTCGGACTCCACTCGTATACATACGTGGGGTACCATACTGATACATTACTACTTACCCAACTAACCCATAAGTAGGTCTGCCAGGCCCACAAGCTCCTATCGGAGTGCGGTCGTCCCACATTTCAGTTGGTACACTCGTAGTGTCCGTCACACGCCTAGGTGAAGTATTCTGTTGTCAACTCCCTTATATTGTCCCTTGACAATATGTGTCCCGTGCTTCCCGAACTTAATCGAAGGAAAGTTTATCCACTGTTGTATCCTTGTCAACTGTCCTTGGTTTTACTGGTTTGGTGTAAAATATGGTTTAGAAAGAAGTGTTGGTTTGAAAGAAAATTTGGTTTTGAAAAGAAAAGGGTTTGAATAAATCTGGGTTTGAAAGAAAATTTTCATGGTTTCACAACCTCTTCTTGCTTTAGCCAAGTCTAGCTTCTTGCTGACTGGTGTACTTCCAATTACAAAGGTCAGGCTGTTAAGCCATTCCACGGTTATAATGATCACATTTAGCTTCGTGGTACTTTACTAAGTACTTTTTATTTGTTAAAACTTCCCCGAACAGTCCTGTTATAGCAGCACTTGCCATGGCAAGTGCGCCATGCTAACTGGCTATCGGTTCAACACATACCGGTTGTGGTATTGTTCTTACCTGCACTATCATCGGTGGCCTTGTTGGCCCTCACTGACCTTACTGTCTTGATAATAACTCCTCTAGGTGACTTCTCACTGTCTTCACATGATGATCATCAACTAGGGTATTTCCCATTCTGGGAGACCCCCTTTTCTTAGTATTGTATTCTCTTTGTAGCCCGTTCCATGTATTTGGGCACTACGTTGTAGTTCCCTTGTCGGTTGGTATACCGTTGGTGTATTATTTATCAACTGTGGTCCCGTAGACACTCGTCTCGGGTTTCACTAATCCAATTCTTGCCTGTTGCACGGTTGGTGCGTTGCAAGCTGGTTATCCTCGACTGCTCGGCATGTCGACCCAGGTTGCCGGAAATTCCATTCTCCATATACACAAGATTCTTCATTCTTTGCCATTAAATGCGGTTAACATTGTTCAGATGGAAACCGTCTCCGGGATTCCCAGTTTTCGGGATCTACCGGATGACAGGTTCTCCGTACCTTAGAGGTGTTTAATAACAGCCAGATCGGGTATTCCCGAGTAAGAGAGGACTTCCATCTCTCTGGCGTTCCTTTCCAAGTTAAAAATAGGGATTGTGGAGGGCGGAAGGATACTGTAGGTTTCCAGTATTCACTGGTAGTTCCTATCTAGCGTATCTCTCACGCTATCACTCAACCCTTAACCCAAAGTACTTAAATTCTAACTCGGTACTTCCTAAGCTCGGTAATTCAGTCATCAGAGCGATACTTCGCTCTGATACCACTTTTTGGGACACCCCATCCAACAACAAATACATAACGACAATCTGCAGCGGAATACACACCTCATCAAATAACTTAACTCGTTGGTGTTACACGCCGTTAACCACCCACGTGGCTAACAAGGCTATTACATAAATATTGTACCGGTCTGATGGACTAGATTTCCGAGCGCCTACACGTTATTATCCCTTTCCATTAACAACAACCAACATACAAAAGCCTTCCAACTGTACCGAGTATTTACAAATTGATGCCGATAACAGTTTCGGTCTTACTACACCTATTGTATGTATATACAACTTAAACGATTACCCATGTATAAACATCTACCCCGTCCTACTCTCGAACGGCTTCCAGCTCCTTGTACCTGAAATAGAAAAGGAGAGAAAGGGTGGCCCCCAAGGGGCTCAGCACCTTTGCTGGTATGGTAATCCCGCAGCCCACATGCTACCGGGCCACGCACAACTAATTGTCGTCTTAGCATGCAGTTGATTATATTTAAATCATGCATACAAACCATGAACACACAACACTTTGCATACACCCAACAATAGGGCTCAGCATATATCCAACACATCCACACTAAACAAATCATCCAATGATTCCTTTCACCATAAAGTGGCTCTCCTCTAAAACGGAGCTACTTCCTTAATGAACGACACGTACCCATTAATCGGGTTATCCTTAAACGCCTCTTGTCACAAACTGGGATTCATTTCCATGATCCACACACTCCATATCCTACAACATATCTCATTCCTTACATAACAAAACATAACAAAACCTTTCTTGTTTCGGCGTACACATGATAACATCACATTCATTTTAAACACCTAACGTATACATATCATAGCATAGCAAGGGAAATTGCCTAGCACAATAACAACACAAAACACCATAAGGTCGGTTCACACAAGGAACCTTCCACCATAGTTAGTATACATAGTGAGCCTAGAGATTAATGCCAATCTCATGCTAAGCTCGTTACCAACCTCGTTACCGTCCAGTTATATCGAACGGTTAACTTAAACCCAAGGTGTGTCGGATATAGTAATCCCAAGCACACCGAAAACAACATTCGTATGCCCCTGTGGCCCGACGTGAGTCAGTAACTAGCTTTGGATAAGCTAAGGGAAGGTAGAAACCAAATTGGAATAACCTATACATACACCAAGAGAGCCGAACCGGATATGACATCGACTCCCGTCCATCACACGCGTGGCCGGAACATGACCGGACTCCTCACTTCCCCGTTAGTACATATATACTTATAAATAAGTAGTTAGAGATCCATTATGGAGCCTACCACTTCCACACACCATACGGTATCATAACCGAGTTAAGCAACAAGGGAGGTTCACACACTTGCATACAACAACAATATCCAACTAACTCACACATAGCCGTGGTTAGAACGTTCCCAAGGTTTGGGTCGTTAACTCCGAATACCGATCTCTCATGTGTTCCTGGTTCTGGTTAGCTAAGGTTCGACACTTATTTGAGGTTAACGGTATCGGAGACCAGATGCGCCACATAAATGAATACTATAAACTCATTACATGTTTTAATCTTACAAGGTGGCAAACACTCAGAAAAACACATTGGCATACAAGCCGGTGTAATCCGGTAGGACACAGGTTGCAAGAAAACCATACCTGTCACCGGAGTCCACTTTACCACGTCCACTTATGTTCCTCGAGCGATTCTCGAACAACTGATATCATTACATATACTTTTATTAACATCGGGGTTGCATGATTATTTAATGTCTAATGCTTATAATTTTTCCCCGTTAGTTTAGTTACATAACTTCACTTTTTAACTTGTTTTACTTTCACAATTTATTACAACTTTTCACCCACTTAATTGTCATTAAAACTCACCTAACATGTCCTTAACAACCTCATAACATCATTAACCATCAATCCCCATCATTTTATAACCTTTAACCAATGTTTTGGCCCATACAACACCTTGTCCGAACTTGTGTCCGAACCTCCAAGTTCGGACGCAAGCCGCGACCTAATACTGAAAACCATACACACGTCCGAACTTGTGTCCGGACACAGTTCGAGAGTAAATCCCAGATAGAAACAGTCACGTCCGAACTTGTGTCCGGACTTCCCAAGTTCGGACACAGTTCGAGAGTGAGAAAATCCTTTACCCAACAGAGCCTGTCCGAACTTCCATGTCCGGACGGAAGTTCGGACACGGCAAAACATTCAATTTCCAAGTCTTTAAACACTTAACCAAATTCCTCCAAAGCTTCCAACACTTATAGTATCTTCTCCTTAGGTTTCTAAGTGATGTTTCATGCCTATTCTAACCATTATACCAGGACATATCTTTCACACAAACATCATCATCCAAACATCCTTTCTTACAAAACAAATCCTCTTTTTACAACTTCTTGAATTCCTTTCTCAAAACCTTATCTAAACATCATTTATTCCTTGGATACCAACATTACCTAAACCTTAAACAAACTTCTCCAAGACCTAAATACATTCTCAAAACACACCTTGAATTCCTAGAACTTCCAAGATAGCACCTAAATCCTTGCATCACTCTAAATCACCTTAATACATGTTTTCTTCCCAAGTAAAACATTTGTTCACATTTAACACTTCCTAGTTCACCGAAACTCACTTAAAACACTTAGAACCTCTTATACATTTTCCAAATTTTGCCATAGCTTCTCTTGTATATACTCACATCCAAACACTTAGGTTTTTACCTTATTTCATTCAAGAACACCTAAAATCCATCAAACACATTTTATACACAAACTTCACACATTTAGCACTACATCACAATATAGTGCATAACTTAAATTGCTTGGCACTTAGGCCCTTAAATTGCATAAACCTTAAACACTGAATTTCCCACATAAATAATGCCTTTGACCTGCAAATACACCCAACAATACATATGCCCTTAATAAACTCCTTGAGAGCATTTCACTAGGTCATTCACCTTTGGCTCCTTAGATCATTTTAACAAGCAATATAAGCTCATTTCTCCTAAGGCACTATACCACATTAGGTTAGTATGTTTACCTCTTTTCCAAACAAACTTCTTTCTTGTTTCCTTATAAAACCGGTAAGGTATTTGATTCCTTGTCAAGTTCTAAACAATATACAAACATCATAATGAGTATTCAAGCTTTAAGCTTCATCTCATTGTAAACCCTAATTTTACATTGTTTCAAAAACATTAATGTAGTTGTTTTACCTTGATCTTTGAAGAGAGTTGGAATATCTATGAAGAGGGGACTCCACCTAGTCCATGAAAGATTCAAATGGAGCTAGAACAAGGCAATATAAGAGCACCATTAATGGTGAATTTTCGGACAACAACAAAACATGGAGGGAACTTGATTTTTCTTTGAGTTTCCTTACCTTGAAGCAAAGGAGAACAAGAATATGTGAAAAGATGAGCTCAAGCTCCTTCAATGGTGAATCTCCATGGCACCAAAATTGAGTTCTTGAAGATTTAAAAGAGAGAAGTGTAGAGCTTGACCTAACTAAGACAAATATGGTCTTGGAATTTGATTTGGCCAAGGGAGCTAGAAGATACAAGTGGTCAAAGCTTGAAAATGGTATATGTGCTGTAGCACCACGAGAGAGCATGGAGGGAGGTTGGAGACGTTGGAAGTGAAGGGAAATGAGAGAATGAAGATAAAACTTGCTTTTGGAGATATTTAAGCTAAAAGCAAATAGTACTTTTGCTTTGTCATTACTTAACTTACTTATTTGTTCAAATGTGGTGAGTCACACATGAAAAACCGGCCCCCATCTTTACCTAGGGGTATAATAGTCTTTGATGACTCATTTAAATACTTATAACAACATATGTTATAAACCAGCTTATTAAAGTTACTATTCATAAAACAAGGCACATAGAAGTGAAATTTTTGATTTCCTATTGATATAGACTTCCAAATGTGATACTATATAGTACACATATATATTTAAGAGTAATGATGGACATTTAGCCACTCAAAACTCATTTACAAGACAATTTTTCAAAAATGTGCTTTAAGACTCCTTAAAGCACATTTTGTGTTTTAACTTGTTTTCAAGCTTGGTTTTCTTTGGTAATTGATTTAATATGCTCCTTAACATATTTATAAGGTATAGGTATGACCTTTAGGTCTTATACAAATTTATCCCAAGCTTAGAGCACTTTTAGCCCATATTGACCTTAAGGTATTTATTTATGTTTTGTTTGGTTCCAATGTCTACCAAGGTTTCCTAAGGACTTAATTAGCCTTATTAAATCATAATTAAATATTATCAAATCTTGGTAGGCTCTTTGGGTCCTAACCAAGTTCACTCCAAGCTTAGAGCACGTTTTTGCTCAAACCGTGTCTTAGTGTTTTATTGTGTTTTACCATGGTTTAAATGGTTCATTTATGTTTCTAAGGCACTTTTTAGCCTTTAATTACCATAGTTTAACATTTACACAACATACCAAGGTTTGGGGTATTTCAATCTACCCCCCTTAAAAGAACTTCGTCCTCGAAGTTCACATTTCCACGCATCATTGGATTAGAATACGGGAATTACTTTCAAATAAACTTCCATTACCAAACAATCTTTACATCCAACCTCGGACTTAACGGTCCGGGCAACATATCCACGTCCATCCAAAACCATATCGTAACACACTTACATGATAACCTCAGACTCAACGGTCCGGGTACCTAATCAACATTACACTACATAACAACCCTTAGACTCTTAGGTCTGGGTAACATAACAATAGTTAGACTCATAGGTCTGAAATAATACTTCTTACTCATACCACACAACATGTCTTAGCATGTATATCAAACAGAAATACCTTTTCCATCTCTCCATGGGTTCGAATCCCACGTTGAGTACATATACACTGTGATCCCGCAGAACCCGGTCGCGATGGACACCTTCTGGTCCCCGTTTCTTTGGGAGATCAAAACATTCACTTAATTTTTAACATATATACTTCTCATGTCACCGGTCCGAAGACAAAGGCTCATACGTCCTCAGCTCGTGAGCAAGTACTACAAAAATATTCTTTACTAGGTTAAGTATAAGAAGATCTTTTATTCAAAATATTAATCGATTGTTTGAAAACACCAATTGAAAATCCTTTTGAAAACACCACACAACTCCAAGTCCAATTTATGCTCCTTGTATTTTTCTTAACATGGTTGTTTGTGACCACTTACAGGGAGCTTCAAGAGTCATCCAACCCTGATGTGATCAGCATCAGTGTTGAACTATCTTTCCACCCCAATTTGTGTTCGGCTTCCCTTGATCTCATGATAATCAAGTTTCACCTCCCACTTCATTTTCAGCCAACAACTAATTCAAGCATATCCCATTTTCTATCTTTAAATCCTTCTAGTCATAATCATTACATCTCCAAGGGATAGAACTCCGTCTATCAATCATCACCCAAATCCAACTTAATTCAAGTTACCTAGGGAATTTAATTCTCACTAGGTTCTATGTCGGTCTTATACCCCTCATAAATCACAACACTGTATATATATACATGTTTTTTTATCAAAATACAATACATGGTTTACATTTATGCACCGTCGGGGTTTTAGTTCCCCGGGAGTTTCTTTACTCCCTTCCACTTGTACTCTCACACACAACTGTTAACAAAATAAACACACTTCCCACAATGGTATTCGCATCTTCTGTGCGCAATTACCACAATTTAACCACAAATAAATGCGTATGTTTATTTAACACACACGCCAACCATCATAACAAATCATTTTCTGCTATGCACAACCCCGTTCACGTACACTTGTACGGTAAAACACACTAAGTGGTTTTGCGCTCTACCCCCCTTAAAAGGGATTACGCCCACGTAATCAATCACTAAACCTTGGCTTAAAATGTTCTACCGTCGTGAAGTGTTTTGACTTCCACGCGGTCTATTACACAATGGATTCTGATTAGAGGATCTTAACCATATTGGCGGTTTAGTCCCTAAACCAAGAATTCGCATTGGAGTTGTAACTCATAACCGGTTTCGGTCCTGGCCTGTGAGGCTTTTAGGCATTGATAGCTAGCCATTTTTCATATTCACCATGTATATTCGGCATTTGATGCATGGGCTCACTGGCCTCTGCTGCGCCATTCTGATAATTATAGGGCTAGTTTGCCCCATTCGTTACTGTTACTGTATTGTACATCTCCAATGTATGGTATCTCTTACCCTGAGCGAATTCGGTGAGTTTCACAATTTTCCATCCACTTCTCCAATAGCTTACAGCGTAAACTACTATGTAATTCACAATGATTGACTTGCTTCTACCGACTTACTGTCGGTTGAGATTGAGCTACTACTTAATGTGTAGTGCTCTCTCAGTTATTTCCCACACCTGGGGTATATCTCATACCTACATTTGGTATTTAGTGCCACTATTATCACTTATTCTTAATCATACCTCCACATTTGGTTTCGTACAGGTACTCTTCCATTGGTATGACCTTGCATTTCCTATGCATTGATCATTATAGCATTATAGGTTTCTTTCTACATCCACCACAATTAACATTCTCCCAAATCCTAGCTATCCCACTCGATCATTACTGCGCAAGTGCAATACCAAAACACCCAGTCATACAGAGTGCAGAGGCGTAAACTCCTGACAGTAAATCTCTTATGCGATAGCAATTAGGAATTTACACTATGTTTCACTGAAATTCTTATCACATAACACTTGCTTCCGGCTTACTGCTCGATTCGTTTGCTATCACTTACTGTCGCATCTCCACTGGGGTTAACTCATAACTCTGCTCACTCACCATTTATCATCTAACAATACTCATACAATGGTCGCTTATTGCGCACCGTATCCTTACTCATTATACAACATCAACTTATACTGCATCCGCTATTATATTAGCTTCCGCCATTACACTGGGTTTATCTGGCCACTTATTTGGCTGATTTTTAATATACTATATTTTTTTGAGCCTTTATATTCCTTGAGCGTTGTTCGCTACTCATTTAGCATCACCACCTATGGTGGTTGCTATCCAACTTATCACTCTTCCTGTGTACACAACTGGTACAAACATTTCCCTTCGTATTATTCTTATTCAAATCGTTCTGGGGTAATAACAACATGGTCAATCCCTAACATATTCCTTGAACTTGGTTCATATAGCTACCGCTCCTGCGGTCTCACGATATCGAGAGGTATCCCCACTCTTACTGTAGTGGTTCGTTCTCCGCTCTATTTACTTGTAGAACATACACTTCTGCAATTGATCAAATTTACATAACACAAGTTGTTGTGGCTTATAAGCCTTACTGTCACGATTCCTTCCAAGTTGTCTTTTTGGAAACTTAGGGTCCTACCTTTAAGTGGGTTTACCTTCAGTGTTTAATCCGGGTAATTGTTCCAAATCTTGTGCTTCTGTTATATTGCTCCATCTAACAATGTTTAATCCAAACACCCCTCAAGGATTGCTCCCGGGTGTTACTAACATATGCCATTACATCTGGCTTGCACTCATGGGTACATTCCGTTAGCCACGCCTTTTTGCGTTCTTCACTGGTTATTATCTTCTTCTGTGAAGATCAACATTTCCTGATAGTGTAGGTACTCATTTTGGGAGTTTCATCCCGTTCATTGCACATTAATGTGTCCACATTAGGTGGGTCACCATTCCAGCTATCATGTTTATCCCTGAGGATCCTTAAGTCATATAAGATGTCTTTACATTCAGTTAGTGCACTTCGCACCTCCTGACTCTTAAACATTTCCTTGAAAGGAATTCACTAATTCCTTTGGTCTCGTTAACTTAACTGAGTTCCTTAACTTCAACCATTCATGGTAATCCTTAGTTCTTGTTTGATTTATACTGCTGACCGTAGACGGAGTCGACTACTTCCCGTGTTTCGGACTCCACTCGTATACATACGTGGGGTACCATACTGATACATTACTACTTACCCAACTAACCCATAAGTAGGTCTGCCAGGCCCACAAGCTCCTATCGGAGTGCGGTCGTCCCACATTTCAGTTGGTACACTCGTAGTGTCCGTCACACGCCTAGGTGAAGTATTCTGTTGTCAACTCCCTTATATTGTCCCTTGACAATATGTGTCCCGTGCTTCCCGAACTTAATCGAAGGAAAGTTTATCCACTGTTGTATCCTTGTCAACTGTCCTTGGTTTTACTGGTTTGGTGTAAAATATGGTTTAGAAAGAAGTGTTGGTTTGAAAGAAAATTTGGTTTTGAAAAGAAAAGGGTTTGAATAAATCTGGGTTTGAAAGAAAATTTTCATGGTTTCACAACCTCTTCTTGCTTTAGCCAAGTCTAGCTTCTTGCTGACTGGTGTACTTCCAATTACAAAGGTCAGGCTGTTAAGCCATTCCACGGTTATAATGATCACATTTAGCTTCGTGGTACTTTACTAAGTACTTTTTATTTGTTAAAACTTCCCCGAACAGTCCTGTTATAGCAGCACTTGCCATGGCAAGTGCGCCATGCTAACTGGCTATCGGTTCAACACATACCGGTTGTGGTATTGTTCTTACCTGCACTATCATCGGTGGCCTTGTTGGCCCTCACTGACCTTACTGTCTTGATAATAACTCCTCTAGGTGACTTCTCACTGTCTTCACATGATGATCATCAACTAGGGTATTTCCCATTCTGGGAGACCCCCTTTTCTTAGTATTGTATTCTCTTTGTAGCCCGTTCCATGTATTTGGGCACTACGTTGTAGTTCCCTTGTCGGTTGGTATACCGTTGGTGTATTATTTATCAACTGTGGTCCCGTAGACACTCGTCTCGGGTTTCACTAATCCAATTCTTGCCTGTTGCACGGTTGGTGCGTTGCAAGCTGGTTATCCTCGACTGCTCGGCATGTCGACCCAGGTTGCCGGAAATTCCATTCTCCTATACACAAGATTCTTCATTCTTTGCCATTAAATGCGGTTAACATTGTTCAGATGGAAACCGTCTCCGGGATTCCCAGTTTTCGGGATCTACCGGATGACAGGTTCTCCGTACCTTAGAGGTGTTTAATAACAGCCAGATCGGGTATTCCCGAGTAAGAGAGGACTTCCATCTCTCTGGCGTTCCTTTCCCAAGTTATAAAATAGGGATTGTGGAGGGCGGAAGGATACTGTAGGTTTCCAGTATTCACTGGTAGTTCCTATCTAGCGTATCTCTCACGCTATCACTCAACCCTTAACCCAAAGTACTTAAATCCTAACTCGGTACTTCCTAAGCTCGGTAATTCAGTCATCAGAGCGATACTTCGCTCTGATACCACTTTTTGGGACACCCCATCCAACAACAAATACATAACGACAATCTGCAGCGGAATACACACCTCATCAAATAACTTAACTCGTTGGTGTTACACGCCGTTAACCACCCACGTGGCTAACAAGGCTATTACATAAATATTGTACCGGTCTGATGGACTAGATTTCCGAGCGCCTACACGTTATTATCCCTTTCCATTAACAACAACCAACATACAAAAGCCTTCCAACTGTACCGAGTATTTACAAATTGATGCCGATAACAGTTTCGGTCTTACTACACCTATTGTATGTATATACAACTTAAACGATTACCCATGTATAAACATCTACCCCGTCCTACTCTCGAACGGCTTCCAGCTCCTTGTACCTGAAATAGAAAAGGAGAGAAAGGGTGGCCCCCAAGGGGCTCAGCACCTTTGCTGGTATGGTAATCCCGCAGCCCACATGCTACCAGGCCACGCACAACTAATTGTCGTCTTAGCATGCAGTTGATTATATTTAAATCATGCATACAAACCATGAACACACAACACTTTGCATACACCCAACAATAGGGCTCAGCATATATCCAACACATCCACACTAAACAAATCATCCAATGATTCCTTTCACCATAAAGTGGCTCTCCTCTAAAACGGAGCTACTTCCTTAATGAACGACACGTACCCATTAATCGGGTTATCCTTAAACGCCTCTTGTCACAAACTGGGATTCATTTCCATGATCCACACACTCCATATCCTACAACATATCTCATTCCTTACATAACAAAACATAACAAAACCTTTCTTGTTTCGGCGTACACATGATCACATTCATTTTAAACACCTAACGTATACATATCATAGCATAGCAAGGGAAATTGCCTAGCACAATAACAACACAAAACACCATAAGGTCGGTTCACACAAGGAACCTTCCACCATAGTTAGTATACATAGTGAGCCTAGAGATTAATGCCAATCTCATGCTAAGCTCGTTACCAACCTCGTTACCGTCCAGTTATATCGAACGGTTAACTTAAACCCAAGGTGTGTCGGATATAGTAATCCCAAGCACACCGAAAACAACATTCGTATGCCCCTGTGGCCCGACGTGAGTCAGTAACTAGCTTTGGATAAGCTAAGGGAAGGTAGAAACCAAATTGGAATACAACCTATACATACACCAAGAGAGCCGAACCGGATATGACATCGACTCCCGTCCATCACATGCGTGGCCGGAACATAACCGGACTCCTCACTTCCCCGTTAGTACATATATACTTATAAATAAGTAGTTAGAGATCCATTATGGAGCCTACCACTTCCACACACCATACGGTATCATAACCGAGTTAAGCACACAAGGGAGGTTCACACACTTGCATACAACAACAATATCCAACTAACTCACACATAGCCGTGGTTAGAACGTTCCCAAGGTTTGGGTCGTTAACTCCGAATACCGATCTCTCATGTGTTCCTGGTTCTGGTTAGCTAAGGTTCGACACTTATTTGAGGTTAACGGTATCGGAGACCAGATGCGCCACATAAATGAATTACTATAAACTCATTACATGTTTTAATCTTACAAGGTGGCAAACACTCAGAAAAACACATTGGCATACAAGCCGGTGTAATCCGGTAGGACACAGGTTGCAAGAAAACCATACCTGTCACCGGAGTCCACTTTACCACGTCCACTTATGTTCCTCGAGCGATTCTCGAACAACTGATATCATTACATATACTTTTATTAACATCGGGGTTGCATGATTATTTAATGTCTAATGCTTATAATTTTTCCCCGTTAGTTTAGTTACATAACTTCACTTTTTAACTTGTTTTACTTTCACAATTTATTACAACTTTTCACCCACTTAATTGTCATTAAAACTCACCTAACATGTCCTTAACAACCTCATAACATCATTAACCATCAATCCCCATCATTTTATAACCTTTAACCAATGTTTTGGCCCATACAACACCTTGTCCGAACTTGTGTCCGAACCTCCAAGTTCGGACGCAAGCCGCGACCTAATACTGAAAACCATACACACGTCCGAACTTGTGTCCGGACACAGTTCGAGAGTAAATCCCAGATAGAAACAGTCACGTCCGAACTTGTGTCCGGACTTCCCAAGTTCGGACACAGTTCGAGAGTGAGAAAATCCTTTACCCAACAGAGCCTGTCCGAACTTCCATGTCCGGACGGAAGTTCGGACACGGCAAAACATTCAATTTCCAAGTCTTTAAACACTTAACCAAATTCCTCCAAAGCTTCCAACACTTATAGTGTAACACCCCATCCAACAACAAATACATGACAACAATCTGCAGCGGAATACACAACTCATATTAACTCAACTCCCTGGTGTTACACGCCGTTAACCACCCACGTGGCTAACAAGGCTAATACACATACATTGTACCGATCTGATGGGCTAAATTCCCGAGCGACTACACATTACTATCCCTTTCCATTAACAACAACACAACGCACTCCTTCCAACTATACCGAGTATTTATAAACTGATGCCGACAACAATTTCGGTCTTACTACACCTACTGTATACATACACTTAAATGATTACCCATGTATGACGACTACCCGTCCTACTCTCGAACGGCTTCCAGCACTTCGTACCTGAAATAGGAAAAGAAGAGAAAGGGTGGCCCCAAGGGGCTCAGCACCTTTGCTGGTATGGTAATCCCGCAGCCCACATGCTACCGGGCCACGCACAACTATTAGTCGTCTTAACATGCGGTTGATTATATTTAAATCATGCATGTAACAGTAAATACACATCACATAACATTTCGCCTCAATGGGCTCAACAAACGGATAATATATCCTTACTTAATAAGTCACTCTTGGTATTCATTATCCCTAGAGTGTTTCTCCTCTAATGGAGCTACTTCCTTAATAGACGACACTTACCCTTAAATCGGGTTATCCTTAAACGTCTCTTATCACAAACTAGGAATCATATCCATGATCCACACACTCCACATTATACAACCTACAACATACACTACAAACAACACTTAACAACACTTTGCACATTTCCACGTGCACAACATAATACCGCAATAGATATTGCATCACAACAAAAATACATAACATAACGGGAGTGGTTCTCTTAGGAACCAACCCAAACATTGTTAATACACTGGTGAGCCTAGAGAATGTTGCCAGTCTCATGATAAGCTCGTTATACAATAACAACAACACTCATTACCGTCCTAATAGTTGGACGAGTAACTTAAGTTAAGGCGGTTCGGGTTTGGAGGCCCGAACACACCACACAAACACATGTTCCCCCTAAACCGATCATAAGTCAGGATAGCTAAGCTTTGGAATAAGCTAATGGGAGATCATAACCCGTGAGGGAAACAACCATAACAAAGAGAAGGGTAAGGCTAGGAAGGATACCCTCTCCCAAACAACGCGCGACCGGCCAAACCGGATTCCTCACCACTGTTAGTACATACTTACTTTAGATATTAGTTAGAACCCCACTATGGAGTCTATCATAACTACACACCATACAGAATTACAACTGGGTTAAACACACAAGGGAGATCCCTACATTCACAAACACGTATCGCACAATTAACACACGCATAGCCGTGGTTAGAACGTCCCATGGTTCGGGTCGTTTACTCCGAATACCGAACTCTTATGTGATCCTAGACTCCGATAACTAAGGTTAACACTTCCGAGGTTAAATGGTATCGGAGTTGTACACGCCACATAAATGAATTACTATAAACTCATTACATGTTTAATCTTACAACGTGGCAAACACACAGAAAAACACATTGGCATACAAGCCGGTGTAATCCGGTAGGACACAGGTTGCAAGAAAACCATACCTGTCACCGGAGTCCACTTTACCACGTCCACTTATGTTCCTCGAGCGATTCTCGAACAACTGTTAACATCACATGTGTTTTTATTAACATCGGGGTTTGCTTGATTATTTAATGTCTAATGCTTAACTTTCCCCGTTAACTTAGTTACATAACTTAACATTTTTAACATGTTTTACTTTTACATTTTGATACAACTTTTCACCCACTCAATTGCCATTTAAACTCACCTAACATGTCCTTAACAACCTTATAACATCATTACCTATCAATCCCCATCATTACATATCATTTCATAACCTTAAACCATGTTTTTGGTCCGACCGGACTTACCGACCGGACTTACCCAAGTCCGGTCGATTCCAGAACACATTTCCGTCAAAATTTTTCTACTCCGACCGGACTTGTAAGTCCGGTCCTATGTCCGGTCCATTCCAGAAACTAATTCCCACAGGGTAAACTGGGCCCGACCGAACTTGCAAGTCCGGTCGCAAGTCCGGTCTGCCCCAAATCCTTGTTTTCCTTTTTACATTCAACTCCAAACTTCACCCCATATATCCTAGTATACCCTAACCTCATTTGGGCACTTCAAACACACCTTAAGATATCCTTAAACACTCACAAAACTCTTTTTCTAATTCCTTAAACCTTTACTTATATCTTCACAAAATTTCCAACACTTACAATGTTTCCTCCTAGCTTTTCAAGTGGTGTTTCATCCTTAATAACCTTTATACCAAAGTGTTTCCTCACCATCATAACATCATCTCCCAAGCATCTTCTCTTACTAACCAAATCTTCTCTTTCACAGCTCCTTAAAGTTCCTTTCTCAAAACCTTACCTAAACCTCATTCCCTCCTTATACATCAACTTTACCCAACTTTAAACAAACTTCTCCAAGACTTTATTTCATCCTAAAACACTCATTAAATTCCTAGAACTTCCAAGATAGCACCTAAATCCTTGTAACACCTTAATGCACGTTTTCTTCCTTAGTGAAACATTTGTTCACCTTTAATACTTCCTAGTTCACCAAAACTTTCTTAAAACACTTAGAACTTCTCACACATTTCCCAAATTTGGCCATAGCTTCCCTTGTATTTACTCACATCCAAACACTTAGGTTTTTACCTTGTTTCATTCAAGAACACCTAAAATCCATCAAACACATTTTTACACACAAACTTCACACATTAAGCACTACATCACAATATAGTGCATAACTTAAATTGCTTGGCACTTAGGCCCTTAAATAACATGGCTCTTAGGCCCTAAAATTGCATAAACCTTAAACACTGAATTTCCCACATAAATAATGCCTTTGACCTGCAAATACACCCAACAATACATATGGCCTTAATAAACTTCTTGAGAGCATTTCACTAGGTCATTCACCTTTGGCTCCTTAGATCATTTTAACAAGCAATATAAGCTCATTTCTCCTAAGGCATTAAACCACATTAAGATAGCATATTTACCTCTTTTTCCTCCCAAATTTCTTTCTTGTTTCCTTACAAACCGGTAAGGCATTTGGTTCCTTGCCAACTACTAAACATTATACAAACAACATAATGAGTATTCGAGCTTTAAGCTCCATCTCATTGTAAACCCTAGGTTTACATTATTTTAAAACATTAATGTAGTTGTTTTACCTTAATCTTTGAAGGGTGTTTGAATATCTATGAAGAGAGGACTCCACCTAGTCCTTGAAAGATTCAAATGGAGCTAGTACAAAGCAACACAAGGAGCTCCATCAATGAATATTTTCGGTCACACACAAAACATGGAGGAAACTTGATTTTTCTTTGAGATTCCTTACCTAGGAGCAAAGGAGATCAATAATATGTGGAAAGACAAGCTCAAGCTCCATCAATGGTGGAACTCCATGGCACCGAAATGGTGATCTTGAAATTTTGAGAAGATAGGAATGAAGAGCTTGATGAGAGGAAGAGAATGGTGGT